>PVKA01005758.1:8525-52093 GCA_004027165.1 Ctenomys sociabilis
GGCTGGGATGACAGGCCTGTGCAACTCCACCCTCAGAATCTGGCCAGCTCAGCCCACCGGAGTGGGGGTAGCCCATCAGTGGTACTGGGGATCAAACCATGGTCCTTGTACTTGCCTAAGTGTGCCTTAGCAGGTGATTTAGCCTACTGAGCTATCTCACCAGCTGGCACTTTCTAAGGTGTCCTCAAATTTTGTCACTGTTAAACAAAGATAGTACTAGGTTATGTACCAAGCCAACAATACAAAGATACCAGATTTCTTAAGTTATCTCATCATTACACACCTGTACTTCTCTATCTTACTTTCCCTAAATAAATATGAAACATGTTCTTTGCCAGTTATAACTTCATCAAATTTACTTGATTGAGGCAGGATTTTTATAATGGGAAAAGAAAGGGGAACAAAATTGTGGCCCCATGAAATTATCTTGTCACAGGCCCATAATCCAGACCTTTCTAAGCTTTTAACACTGGACATGGTGGCACACTTCTGCAATCCCAGCACTTGGGAGGCTGAGGCAGGAGCATCACTGTGAGTCTGAGGCTAGCCTGAACAAGTTTCAAGGGCACCCTGAACTGCATGACAAGACCCTGTGCTAAACAGAAGAGAACAGGACAGGACAGAATCGAATCCAGGCCTTTCCAGTCAACAAAAGGGACAAGTATAAAAAGGAAATGAATAGTCTACAATATGGGTAGAGATAACATAAATTAGTAAATTAGCAATCTCAATTTTTTACACTTTTAAAACACATGCGTTTTAAAGAAAAAGTTTACAACGCTGGTTCTATTTACCTTTTTTTTTTTTTTTTTTTTTTTTTTGGTGGAACTGGGGATTGAACTCAGGCCCTTGTACTTGCCAGGGAAGCGCTTATTCCACTGAGCCATCTCCCCCGCCTCCTCTATTTACTTTTTTCTTTACCATGTAGCATGGAGAAAAGACATGAACTCAACAATAGTGTGCTTGCCTAGTATGCAGCAGGCCCTAGGTTCAATTCCTAGCACCCCTCCCCCCACAAAATGTTAAAAGTTAAAAAAGATTTTATAATATGAGATATAATTCTCCTAATTTAAAAAAAATTGCATTCTAGGTTTTAGATTATTTCAATTAATTATGAGTATGGAATTCTGTTTTGGTCTAGGAAAGAATAAGTAGACATTATTTAGTTTTGCAAACTGAAAAAGAACTACAGATTCATATGTATTTAAAACTTTTAAGATAAAAAGATGTCTAAATTGACAGACGTGGTGGTACATGCCTATAATGCCAGCACTTGGGAGACTGAGGCAGGAAGATCGCTGAGAGTTCAAGGGTAGTGAGCATGACATGCGAGTTCAAGACCAGCCTGCACTTACATAGCAAGCAAGACCCTGTCTTGAAGCCCCCCTCCCCTGCAAAACAGGTTTAAATGCAGAACATGAAACCACAGAAGTACTAAAACAATTTTAAAGATAATGTCCATGTGGAAAAAATCTTTTTCATGCATCACAAATACCACAAGCCATTTAAATAACTGATAAATCTAATAAAATTAAATTTTCTTCCTGACAAGAAAAATACAATAAAAAAGAAATGAACTAGGTAAAAATGTGCATCTAACATCACATGAAAGGTGCTACTTTCCATTATCTACATCTCTTAACACACCAGTGTCTGAAGCCATAAATTGCCTGTTGAGTTCCAATGCTGAAATTCAAAGATCAAAGATGGAGACAGGGGTTGGGGTGATGGCTCAGTGGAATAAGTGCTTGCCTGGCAAGTACAGGGCCTGAGTTCACTCCCTGGTTCCAAAAAAAAAAAAAAAAAAAAAAAATAGAGACAATAAAAATCTGTAAGGTAGAATTCTTAAAGGCTACCCTGATATAACTCAATACTTAAACTTACCTTACTAAACAGTGCCTTTTAAAACATATGAAATATATTTTTATTTTTATTGATTGATTGATTTTTTTGCCTCCCATGTGTTGTGGTTTTACAGGCGTGCATCACCGCACCCTGGCTGCAGGCGGGGCCGGCGCAGCCTGAGGATCCAGGTAGCAAACCCTGGTCCCTCTGTTTACCTAACCAAGTGCTTAGTCCACTGAGCTATACTGCTGGCCCCTGAAATATATTTTTAAAATACTGAGGCAAAGAGTGAGCGCCCCATAGACAAAATCATGCTGCACTGCAAAACACTTTATTACATAAGCAAAATCCTGATGTATTACTGGGTTTTAATTAAATAAGTGAGGGCCAGAGAGATCGCTCAGCGGTCTAAAGCACTTGCTTAGGCAAGCATGCAGGGACTGTGGTTCAATCCCGGGCGCCATGTGCTGCGCCAGCCCCGCCCCCAGGAGGGCTGAACTGGCCACAAAAAAAATAATATGAAAAAATAAAAATAAATAAATAAGTAAATGTCTCAGTTAACGTCCTTACATCAATCATCTCATCAGATCCTCACTACAAAATAATGTAACTAGGTAGGGTAAATAATACTATTCCTACTTTATAAGTAAGAGAACTGATATTTTAATGATTTAGGGACAGGGAGATAGCTCAGTGGCCTAAGTGCCTGCCCGATGAGTGAAAGGTCCTGAGTCTGATTACCAATACTATACACACACAAAAAAAAATTATCATTTGTAACTAGAATTCAAAAGAAATACAGATTTACTAAGCCCTCTATATCATAAGTATGCACAAATATCAACAAATAATGCTACAAAAGTTTATAATTACACTTTATTCATTTGTGTAAGATAGCATTTTCATTTCAAACATATTTAAAATACCTGAAGGTTACTCTCAAAGCAGGTCAAGGTTTGATTAAATAGGTTGAGGAAAGATACTGTAGCATTCGTTAATTCTTCACTGTTGTTTGTTAAACAATCTGTTTTTGTAAAAAAGAAAAAGTGTATAAATATACCATAAGCAACAATCATTTAGTTATTGTTATTCTGTGATCTCAGGGACAAAACCTAAGGTCTTGTACATGCTACCTACCTCTGTTGTCATTTGTTTCTCAAGCTGTCTCTGTTTTTACACACAGTAATTCTTTACTCCAACAAACACAAAGTATTCTACATAAGAAAATGTTCCAAGGACACTAAGAATATTTCTTTTCCCAACTAAAACTTTTTCAGGAAAAATTAAAATAAGCATATACCCACTGTTAAATAAAATTTTAAGTGACAAGCAGACTAAGACAAAAAGATCACAAGTTCAAGGCCAGCCTGGGCAACCTTAGCAAGACCCTATCTTAAAAGAAAAATGGAAAACAGACTGGGATGTAGCTTAGTGGCTGAGTACTTGCTGAGCATGCATGAGGCCCTGGGTTTAATCCACAGCACTGCAAACAAAGAAAACTTTTAAATTGACCTTTAATGGTGAAAAAGGTCTTAAATCAACACCGGCTACCCAGTGTTTCCTTAATGCTATTTAGCTATATAAGCCTGCTTATCCTACATTAATTTTACTTAAATTATTATGTTATTTTCAACTTTGTATCAAAGCTAATAGTCCTGTATCTCTTTCAACTTCAGTAATAGTCATTTTTTTGTATTTAACAAGGTAATTTAATTTGCTCTTTCAATGAATTGAGTAGAGAATTTTCCCTAAAACAGTGACAAATGGGACCTCCAGTGACGTACAGAAATAATTAGAATTGTTTTATATGTTTTTATAAGTCTTACATAACTGGTAAAATTCTTTAAGATTTATTTTAATTTATTTATTTGGAACAGGGTCTTGCTATGTAGCTCAACTTGTTGTGATCCTCTCTCATCCTCCCCAGCACTGGGATTACAGGCTTGCGCCATCACACCCAGTTTTGGTGGCTAGCACGGCATGCAGCACCAGGGATTGAACCCGGGTCCTTGCGCTTGCCAGGCAGGCACTTAGACTGCTGAGCTATCTCCCTGATCCAATAAGTGGTATTTTACAATTTGCTGTTCCTGCTTAGCAGTAGCTCAACTTCATTTATCCTTTTTATTGTCTATTTATGAATATACCACACCTTTTCTTTTTACTTTTTTTGGTGGTATTGAACTCAGGACTTCATTCTTGCCAGATAGGCGCTGTGCCAGAGAGCTATATCCCCAGCCCACACCCCACTTTTTAATCCATTTTCCCCTTGAAAGTGAACCCACTTTTCATTTTCCCTTCGTCTTTTCCTTCCCATGGTCTCAGCCCTCTATCTCCAATGCAGACAGACTGCGGGGATTCAGGTCCTAGAATTGCTGGCCCACATCACCGTCTCAGTTCCTCAAACCCTTGTCCTCTTTCCTGTCCACATACCCACAAATTTCCATTGCTTTCTCTATTCTTCATTCTGGTTATGTAATACTAGAACCAAAAATTATAAAATGATAATGAAGGAACCTGATTCAACTCATGTTTTCCGATTTCAAGGTCATGAAACAATCTCATAGATGCGCTGCTCACTGTCCCACAAGGATGTTCTAGTCCCCAACCCTATTCTGTCCTTAATTTTAAAACAAGGGTTTAAATTAAATCCACCTTACTGAGCAAGTCATAGCTATCTGACATGATCTTTCTCAACTGAGAGTAAAGAGAAAGCACAGGAAGTTATTGCACCAATTCAGAAGAAAAGTGGCAATGCAAACAATTTCATGGAGAAATAAAATGAAGCTGATGTGGTGGTGCATGCATGTAATTCCAGCATTTGGGAGGCCATGGGAGGAGGGTTAGAAGTTCAAGACAAGCATGGGCTACCTAGCAAGTTCAAGGCCAAGCCAAACTAATGAGACTTTGTCTCAAACAAAATGAAAGAAGAGTAAGAGAAACCAAAACTAAATGGGTGGACACTACAGTGTGCTGATAAAGGGTAGCACATGTACTATGAGAAAAGCCAATCATGGCAGCTACAGAAAGGAAGGCTGACACAGGCTGAGTACTTTTCTTTCTTTCTTTCCTTCTTTCTTTCTTCTTCCTTCTTCTCCCTCTTTCCTTCCTTCCTTCCATTCTTCCTTCCTTTTTGGCGGAACCAGGGATTGAACACAGATCCTTGCACTTGCCAGGGAAGCTCTTATTCTACTGAGCCACCTCCCTGACTCTCTAAGTATTTGTTATTCTCAAGTACGATGCTTATATTTGGAACAAATTTACTCACTGAATTATTGCAATGATTCTGTGAGATAAGAAGTATCATTACCTCCAATGAAAAATAAAGAACTGATATTTAGACAAATTAAGACAGTTGCCTCAATATATAAAACCAAAAACAATGCTGGGTTGGGACTCAGACTGCATCTTGAGCTTGCACTCTCAAATACTGCAAAACAAATAACACATTCATGCCTACACTTTAAGCCATTAAAAAGTTCAAACCTCAGGTTCATATATATGTCCGGACTCTTCCCTCCAGCACCCAGAGACATCTTATACCGCACGGTTTTCAGGCATTCCTCATCAACTGGTCAGAGTGGGCACTAAAAGGAAATGCATCTAGCGAACAGTACAGCAGCAACTAGCACTTTGAGATTCCTCAAAACTAGAAATATCATTCCTTCTGGGTGGGTGAACTACAAAAGGATCCTATGCCTGCAGAAGCCAGCTAGCAGGGGCAATCTGCTTAGGTTCCCCTTTTTCCCCTCTCTAGGACAGGAGCTTTCTTTCCCTCACAAAATATACTGCTACAAGAAGAAAGAAGGAAGAGGGAAGCAGGAAGAAGCAGCAGCTGCAGAAGAAGAAGGAGGAGGAAAAGGAAGAGGAGAAGCCAGCTAGCATTCAGCCCATTCATACTTACCACCTTGCCTCTCCCTGTGCATACTCAGTGTACAAGGCCCTCCTCGTGAACCTATTCCTAGATTCTTACCTTAGAACTCACATGCTGTACACTTTCTGCAGCTTTACTTTCTCAAAGAATGTTAGTCTCATTCAATTCCAGTACTACCAAAACAAAATACAACAGATTTACTACGAGTCCCTTTTAATGCTAGCTTACCACCATCATAAAGTAGCCTGCAATTCTTAGGAGTGAGGCAGAGTAGGTATAAATAAACATAATTACACACATGCAGAATATTAGTATATTATGCTAACAAGTTTGAAATGATTAGTAGTTTTTGTAGTTGATTGCTTGTAGGGAAAAGCTGAAGCAGCTCACTTTTATCCATATAGTTGTAACATGTGTATTATAATGACCCATGTCATAACTGACCCAGTGTAAGGGGAAAAGGAGTGTATGTCTCTGCAGGACCTATAATAGCATAAAGCACACTGATAGGAGGGAGCAGTGTGCTAAGTGAAATAAGCTAGGCACTCATTAAATACTGCAAAGTTTCTCATATAAAAATTCAAAATACACATATATATGTACAGACAGAGGATAAAAGATAAAACTTCAAATAATTCCCCAAATTATCTATTCCATTGTTTCAAAAATATTTTTAAATATATGCTAATTTGTTTCATTTATACTAATAGTTTCTCTTTGTTCATTGAGTTTTATCCTTTTGTTTCTTCTTTGTAAGCGATTCCCTAGTTATTTTGTTATGAAATTTTATTTTTTCATAGAAGGAATATATATTCTTTATTATTTACTTGTATTACATTAAAATAATTTCTATGTTAGATTACAGTACTTATAAAAAGTAATTTATAAAGATTCTTTGAAGAACAAAAGGACTCAATCTTTTGTTTTACTGATAGTCATTTACTTTCTGCTTAAAATAATTTGAAAATTAAACTAAAAAGTATTGTAAACTGGTCATTTACATAAGTACTGCATTAATGCAACACCATTAAAGTTTTTCAGTAATTGTTAGGGTAGTGGTATTAAAAGACACAAAGGAGTTCAAGAATGTTAATGGGGTTAAAATGTCATTATTAAAGAGGCCTGACTTTCTGATTCAAAATAAAACCCAGTAAATTCTCCTTTTATCCTTCTGTAGAAATTGAGAGCAGAAAGTTAAACACACTGAGGAACTATGTATTTTAGAAATTAGGGTCTTAACAGATCTTAGTAATAAAAAAGATTCCTATAAACACTAAGTGAAGTGGTCATTATGAATTTTCCTCATCTCAGATAATCAATGGAGCCCCACCGAGGACGGATTAGCATAGTTTGTCTCAGTGAGGGCTCCAGCTTCAGCTTAGGAGACATTCTTAAATGTGGAAGAGATTCCAGTCAGGACCTTACATGCTAAACCTATTAAATCATCCAAACAGGAATTATGTGCTTTTAAATATAGTATTTGCTTATGAAAACAGTTTGCAATGTATTAATTCATCAAATGTGTATGGTTAAGGTGTCTTGAAACTGTCTGATTGACATTTGTATTTTAATAAAATAAAAATAAATA
The DNA here is from genome assembly GCA_004027165.1 of Ctenomys sociabilis. Taxonomy (NCBI): domain Eukaryota; kingdom Metazoa; phylum Chordata; class Mammalia; order Rodentia; family Ctenomyidae; genus Ctenomys; species Ctenomys sociabilis. The sequence continues at coordinate 15,830 of PVKA01005758.1, forward strand.
AAAAAAAATAAATAAATATAGTATTTGCAATCTATTAGGGGTTTATTTGAAGAAGTTGGCTGTTTTTAAAACTTTTATAGAAAACACAATCACTAATTCCTGAAAAGTAGGTCAAGCCTGAGAAAATACAGAATAAACTGGGGAACTCTATAATCAAACTTAATAAGAAAACTAAGACATTTGAAATTATAAGATACAAATAAATGACTCTAACACTTAGTAAGTTTTCATCTAGATAAATTATTGGAATGAATTCTGGTTTACTGACCAGTAAGTTCTACTGTTGATTTTTTAATCATTAAGACATACATTATATGTACCAATTTAAAGTTAATTTTCTATGGGGGCTGGGGAGATACCTCAGTAGAATAAGTGCTTGTCTGGCAAGCACAAAGGCTGAGTTCAAACCCTTTCCTTTGATAAATCAAACTATACATCAGAATTACACAACAGCTCAATAGCATCATTATGCTAGTAAATGATTATCCAAGTCACTGTAGATATGGGTTGCTCAAAAAAAAAAAAAAAATTGAGTGTGTTTTCAGTGCATAAGAACAAAGATCAGAATTCATTAATTTGGAGTTCATCTTATTACAGTAGTACTTCATGTTGTATATTGTTTACCACAGATCTAAGTTTACAATAAAGCAATCCATGGTCTCATCAAAGCTGGTCATTCTGCTAATTACTCAACCATAGTGTGCACAAGATAACCAACAAGGGTCTCAATTACAAAGCTATCTCTAGGACAACAATACATTCCTAAAGCAGGTTTTTAATTCCTTACCTTTTTTGCTTTTTTTTTTTGTATTTTAGGGAAGGGTCTAAAGCATGTTCAGGGTCTTACTACTAGATCAGACTCCTAGTAATTCTCCTGTTTACAGCCTCCCAAGAGCTGGGTTACAGACACACGCCACTACGCCCAGTCTCAACTGCCAGCTCAGCTTGCTCCAGGGGCAGGGCCGGCACGGCAGGCCCAGGGATTGAATTCCCAGAACATGTGCCTGTCACTGGCACTTTAATCTGCTGGCTACTTGGCCGGCCCACCGTTTTTACTCCTTAGTAGCTGTTCTCCACAAGAAAAAGTCAGTTTTCATTTTATGAGTACTGTGAGAAGTGTTGCGCTCTTAAAATTTGTTTTTTTTTTTTTTTTTTTTTTTTGGTGAACCGGGGATTGTACTCAGGCCCTCTTATTCCACTGAGCTATCTCCCCAACCCCTTAAAGTTTTTTATCAACATCAAATAACTTATTTCCTACAAACTATATCATTCAAAGACAGGAATTCTAAAGAATAAGTATAGAAGGTGTATACAGATGGCACTCTCTTCTCTATTCAATTCCTAGCTTTTTTTCATCAATCAGTAACTGCAGAAGCTAAGTGCCAACCCTATTTCAAGCTAGATCAAATGGAAAGAAAAGGTTTTGCATTGTGCATAAATTTTTATATTCCTTATACCAATTTTATCTTTTATATTTTAAAATATACTTCATAAAAATTTCAAGTATTACCTATTGCTCTGAATACTGTCACACATCACTTCACAACAGGGCTACATTCTGAGAAGAGCTTTGCCAGGTGGTGCTCTGGTGTGTAGACATGACAGTGATGTATGCAAACCTAGACAGCAGCTTACTGCATACCTGAGAAGCATGGTAGGGCCTATTCTCCTCAGCTACAAGTCTGTACAACATGTTACTGTACTCAATTATAAAACAACAGTGAAGCCGGGCATGGTGGTGCAGGCCTGTAATCCCAGCACTTGGGAGGCTGAGGCAGGAGGATTGTTGTGAGTTCAAGACCAGCCTGAGCTACAAAGTGAGTTTAAGGCCAGCCTGAACTGCATAGTGAGACCCTGTCTCAAAAAGACAAAAAATAAAATAAAATAAAATAAAACAACAGTGAACATATCCAGACCTGATGTAGTGGTGCATTCCCATTATTCCAGCACTCAGGAAGCTGAGGCAGGAGCATCACTGGGAGTGTGAGGCCAGCCTGGGTTCCAAAGTGAATTCAATGAACTGCACAGTGAAATCCTATCTCAAAAGCAAAACAAAACACCTACCATCACCAATAACAAAAAACCTGTCCAAACATTTAAAATACACAGTAAACAAGGGAGAGCAGCAAGAAGGGCCGGAAGCTGTCAGGAGACCAAGTGGTTTCCAGGGGTCCCAAGGGCAACAAGCAGCTGCTGGCCTCTAGGGAAGGCAAGGAGGATGCTACTTCCTCCAAAAAGGCCTCAAGGACTTCCAAGGGGAAATTATAGAGAGACAAAGCAAGTGGTAAATCACGGAGAAGCCTTTTCCTGGCTTCTTAGGAGCCAAGGCCAAGCCTGAAGGGGTGCTTCTGAAGGTAGATGGTAGAGATCAGAATGACCCAAAGAGCAAAAAAGAAAAGAAATCCAGTAAGAAAAAAAAAGACAAGGAAAAGAAGAAAGGAAAAAAGGCACCAGCTAAAGACTGTGATTCACCATTCCAGAAAAAAAAGAAGGCAAAGCTGATGACAGTGTGAGGGGCCCGGACACGAGGTACAGGATCCCAGGCCTCAGCCCTTTGCCTTCTATGGGTCAGGTCTAAATTCTGAATTTGCCCTCTCTTCACAGAAGACAGCAGCGAGCCTGAGGGTCCCGGTACTGGCCAGGCCAGTGGATCCGCAGGGGCCAGGCATGGGGGCGTAGCTCTGCCCTGGGCCCTCACCCCACCTTCCCTGGCCATGGGCACTTGATAGAGATGGGTACCGTGTATCTATTTTTTTAAGTAACCAGCCTCTCTCCTTCACCTCAGACACACCCCAGGGTCTCAGCCCTCCTACTGCTGTGCTCTGCAGGCACAGTGTTGCGTGCCACATGGACTTCAGCTGATCCTGAGGCTTTGTCCTCTCCTGAGAACTCAAAGATAAAGTTGTTTAAAAATTAAATAGAAGAGCTAAAGGAAAAAGAAATACATAGTAAAAATACAGCTCAAGATATAAAAAAATAGTAACTATTCCTGCAGAGGGCACTCACCATGAGTGGAGCCTGTAGGACTACATGCTGCTCTGGATGAATTAGTGGTAGTAGGTGGTGAGTGAGGGTGAAGGCAGGCCGAGGACACTACATGTTACTACATGTCACTAGAGTAACAGCACAATAATACTGTACATTTAGGCTCACTACATTTAAATTTTTTCTTCAACAAAAAACAATCTTTAGTTTGCTATAACCCTTGTACTTTAAATTTTTTATCTTTTGTATTACCCTTGAAATGTGTCTGGACATACTGGTCAGCTGGGCAAAACTATTTTCCTCTATTAAAATATTTTTTCATTCTTCTGTGTTTGTGTATGTTTCCTGGGAATGAATCCAAGGCCATATGCTTGCTGAGCATGTACTCTACTACTCAGTCAAACTCCTAGGCCACTATTTTTTTCTTTACAGCCTTATCCTATAGGCTTTTTTTCCATTTATTTTACTTATTTTTTAAATGTATTTAATACAGGGTCTATAGGGTCTCACTACGTGGATGGGACTCATAGTGGTCCTCCTGTTTACAGCCTCCTAAGTGCTGAGATTACAGGCACACGCCATCATGCCCAATCTCAAGTCAGTGCATCCTGAGGGTGGGGATCCAACACGGCCCCACACTTGTGTCTGCCTAAGCAGGGGCTTTAATCTGCTGAGCTATTTGGCCGGCCCTATTTTACTTATTAAAATTTTTTCTTTTTGGTTAAAACTTAAAGCACAAATGCAAACAGTAGTTGAGGACTACACCAGGTCAGGATCATTAATATGACCATCTTTCATCTGCACACCTGCTACCCAGTGTACTGCCTTAGGTACCTAGAAGCTTAGCTTCTTCACCTTAATCTTATCTTTGAGGACAGGATGTTTGGAGGCCAAAAGGTCCTTTTCAAGTGAGCCAGTCAAAACTTGCCGATCTAAGAGGGCTACTGGAATGGCCACCAGACAACTTGAAACTCTATTTTAATTCTATCAGCATGTGAAACTACCTGTCTCTTCATGACAGTTGACTGGTGCCAGGATGGCCATAAATGGACCAAAATTTCCAGAAAATCTCCACCCATTCTGAGAAAAAAACATGAATATTTCTTCTCGTTAGGTAACCTATCCTTGTCCCTCACTTTTTTATCCTATAGCTGACTTTGCTAACCTCTAAGGTTTGAGAAACAGCAAGTTTATTCCTCCTATTCTTGGCCAAAAATAAAAGTCTCCTTTGCTATCAACCAGAGCTGGGTTGCATTTACTAGTTCCATGATTCTAAGATGAAAAAATGATGTGGTTTGGAGTCAAAAATTGCTCACACATCTGTCTCACTGGAAGATCTTCAGGTGAGTGATGGTCTAGGTCAATGATGGCGAACCTTTCAGAGCTATGAATGACCCATAAGTTCACCACCGCAGCCCTACATAGTGATGCCTTCTTTTCTAGGCAGCCTGTAGGACCTGCTTGAGGCTATTTCACAGTTAACTTTTTTTCTACAAGTAGGACTACATTCTAAAATAATAAAAAAATAGAAAAATACAGCTTAATATAAAATATTAAAATTAAACATTATACAATATAAAAATACAGTACAGTGAATATCCCTGATGATCATTTATATCACTGTCAAGTATTATGCACTACATATAATTATATGTACTACCTTTTCATATAACTGGCAGCAAAATAGCTTTGGTTTGTTTATATCACATCACAAAAATGTGTGTGTCAGGACCACCACTACAAGGATTCTTTCATCTGCTATCATCTTACAGGATCATCTTTGTATGTGCAGTCTGCTGTAGAATGAAATGTCATTATCCATCATATGACTGATGTTCTCCAAAATTCATGTGTAGAAATTTTTTTTTCAGGCAAGGTCTATGCTGTCCAGTCTGGCTGTGAACTCTTTCATTCCAGCAAACCTCTGTTCAGCCTCCCAAATAGTGCTTATGGGGGAGATTTTTTTTTTTTTTTTTTTTTTTTTGGTACTGGAGCTTGACCCAGGGCCTCTTGACCATTAGACAACCACTGTCATCACTGAGCTACATCCCCATCCCCATCTGGTAATCTGTTTAACAGTGTTGCCATGACAAATACCTAAATATGTACAGGGAGTAATGGATAGAGGCAGGGAGAGTTTTGAAAGGAAAAAGCCTGTATTTGAATCATTGAATGCATTCTAGTGAGGGCCCAAAAGAGACCTGTAGAGAAAGCTTCAGTCTTAACAGATTTTATACACAGCCATGTTAAGTTATAAACAAATTGCTGGTAGAAATATGGATAGTAAAGGCTGTTTTGGTGAAGTCTTAGAAATAAACTGGGCTTGGGATATAGTTCAGTGGCTTAAGTGTCTACCTGGCAAGCACAAGATCCCGAATTCAATCCCTGGTACCACAAAAAGAAAAAAAGGAATAAGTCATACCTTAACTAGAAATGGGAAGAAAGGCCATCATTGTTAAAAAATGGCAAAGAATTTAGCATAATTATGCTCTGTCTTGCTGCTTAAGAGCAACAAACCAGGGTTCTTGATGGAAGATGTCTCTTAGCAAAGGGTTCAGCATGGTTGCTCATAGTCAATAGAACAGACTAAAAAGCTAATGGTTGAAAACAAAAAAGGTAATGGCAGAATTTATAGTCAAAATGTAAGTAGAACACAGATTTGGAAAATTCTCAGCCTAGCTATATAAAGAGTATATTTGGAAGACAAAACCAAGGGTGTGACCAAATTGATATAGAAGTTAGTACAGAAAGAAGGAAGCTTGTTTTTTCAGAGAAGGGTGTTCCACTGTAGTTAGTAAGGCTGTATTTGGAGAAGTCTTTAAAGAACCTTTTCATACTTGAAACCACTCTAAAGGGCCAACCAAATATCTCAGCGGATTAAAGCATCTGTGAGCAGGCTCAGGGGCCAGGTGCTCAATTCCCAGGCCTGACATGCTGGTCCCACTCCTGGGGTGCACAGGCACAGCAACTGAGACTGGGTGTGGTGGTGTGCACCTGTAATCCCAGCTATTGGGAGGCTGTAAACAAGCAGATCACTATGAATCTGATCTAGTAGTGTCACCCCAAGCACCCTATAGACCCTTCCCTAACATACCAAAAAAAAAAAAAAAAAAAAAAAAGAAAGAAAGAAAGAAACCAGTCTAAAGATTATAGGTACTTGAATTCAGCAAAATAACCCAATATAGTCCAATAGTCCATAATAGTAATGGGTTATCAGCAGAAGTGGCAATTGTCAAGTTGTTGACTTGCCTTTTACAGCTCAGCATATTAATACGGCTTTACTTTTTAATACCTCAGGGTTATACTATTCTGCTGGATGGTTAAGACCAAGTTAAAGCAAGACCTATACACAACTAAAAATGTAACTTTTGTATCTGACAAAGTCACTCAAATCCCCTCAGGATTTATGCTGGAACTATGTAGAGCACCTTGTAGATCTTTTGTCAGGGTCAGCCATCTGGATGAGTCACGGCCATTGCTTGACCTATTTGGCTCTCTGTAAAAACCTGAGAGAAATTTATCTCTCTAGGGGACTCTCCCTAGGCACACTATCTTTTTTCCTCATTAAAATGAATAAAAATTATAAAGAAAAAAAGAATACATTTCATATTTTCATAAGAAAAATTGTATATTTAAAAGCCTATGTAAGTCTTAAGATATTAGAAAAATATGTACTTTGAAAAGAATTTAAAACCAAATTTAAGTTCTTTCCAATCAACTGTTTGGAATGAGCCAGTATGTTTATTCAAATATTGTTGTGGTTTGTGTCTACTTGTCCCCACAAAGCCTCATGCAATCACTGGGGAAGGTTTCTAGAGTCTGGATCCATTTATAGTCCAATGCTGGGATTACGGGTGTGACTGTTACCTCCACCCTAGGGCAAGTAGCCTGAATACAACATAAGGAAGGGAGAGAGGCTTGTTAGCTGCCACCGCTGTTACTCATTCCTTTGCTTTTTGCTGCATTCTGCCATGTGTCACTATGCCTTAGAGCCAGCTGAGTATGGACTGAAACCTCCACAAACTGAGAGCTTTCCTTCCTTAAAAGGACACCTTTCCTTCCTTAAAAAAAAAGAAGAAGCTTGGTATTAATCATGAAAACAATGGGAGAATGATCTAGACAGTAGTTCAAGGTCTTCAAGGTTGCACTTTCCACCAGAGTCTCAGGTGCCAGGGTCCTGAGCGTAGCACAAACTCAAAGGAGGCTCCAGGAGGCTTAAAGTTGCAGTGCCCAACGAGGTCTCTGATGCCTGATCACCCCTGTACAGGGTAGGTCCAGTGTGTGCAATTGCCCCGTAAGGAGCAGATGTACACCTGGGCAGCATCTAAGCAATACTAACTCTGCAGGCAAAGCAGAGTGTTCAAGCTATGGAGACATGGCTATCTCCACTAAGGAAAGCCTTGAGGATCAGAAGAAATCCCACAGGACACAGCTGCCACAGAGTTCCTTCTAGAATGATGTCAAGGAAGCTATGGGAACAACATTGTCACAAAGCACCCCTGACAAAGCAACACAGTGGAACTGTGGGGTCAGAATCACCACAGTCTCCATTCAAGCAGTGCTTACCAGATCTGTGATCCAGGCCACCAGAGAGAGGCTGGGCACAGGCAATGGTTTGTGGAAGTATGGGGCTGCATTTTGAATACGTGTAACTTGTTTGCTTTCTTCAAACTCACAACAGAGTCCCTAAATATTCCATTGTGAATGAGACTAAGGCCCTTACAAAAGAAGCTTCACAAGCAATTTTGTCACTGTTAACTTTTCCACCCTTATATGTACACATACAGCATGGGTCCCTCTTGTCCTTTCTGTCCCTTTTGCCAAGTGAGAACAGAAGAGACAATGCTATCTTTGAGAAACAGCATTTTATCAGACACTGAAACTCATATTGTCATGATCTTGGACTTTCAGCCTCCAAAACTATGAGAAAATAAATTTCTGTTCTTTTTAAAATACCTCATCAAGCCAGGCGTGGTGGCGCATGCCTGTGATCCCAGCACTCGGAAGACTGAGGCAGGAGGATTGTTGTGAGTTCGAGACCAGCCTGAGCTACAAAGTGAGCTCGAGGCCAGCCTGAACTACATAGTGAGACCCTGTCTCAAAAAGACAAAAAATAAATAAATAAATAAAATAAAAAATAAAATAAAAAAAAATACCTCATCTGTGATATTTTGTTAAATGGTACAGACTAATATAGTCCTGTTCATATTTTTATCTACAAAATTATAATTTTGCATTTAGTAGCATAAGGAAAGAGAAAGGAATAATTATTTTATATCAAAAGATACATTTTGCTAGATGCAGTGGTACACACCTATAATTTCAAGTTTGAGGCCAATCTAGGCAATTTAGTAAGACCATTCCTAAACTAAATTAAAATTGGATGGGGATGTTTCTCAATGTTTAAGTACTTTTCAAGCATATATGAAGCCCAGGATTTAATCTCCAGTACTACAGGGCAAACAATTACTGATGTTTGTTGTTCTTTTGCAATTTTTTTCTTTCCTATTTTTATTTGTAAGTACTAGACTCAAAATGACCTCCAGTGTTAGCATCACTTAGCTGTGTGTATCTACAAATTTAAAAAATCAATCACTAGAAAAAGGTAAAAGAAAAATGGGTTAATAGCTTGTGCCTGAGGGCTGGGGAGATAGTTCAGTAGAGTAAACTCTTGCCTGGCAAGAGCAAGGGCCTGAGTTCAATCCCCGGTTCTGCAAAAAAAAGTTTGTGCTCTCCAGGGAAATAGCTCAGCAGAATAAGCGCTTGCCTGGCAAGTACAAAGTCCTGAGTTCAATCCCAGGTACTACAAAAAAAAAAAAAAAAAGTTTGTGCTTAACCATTTTACATAGATTCTAAGAAAACTGTAAGTCTGTCTCTGTGTTTACATAAATGTCAGATAATCTAAACAGTTGGTTTTGAATATTTACATTGTGTTCTTTGTATATACAAGTAGTTTAAAATTTTACAATGACCTCATTGTCTTCTTCCATTTATTAAAGAGCAAATATACTTTTATATTCCTTTACACTTTTTGAAAGGCTAAACTGGGCATGGTAGTGCACGCTTATAATCCCAGCACTCAAGCTGAGGCAGGAATGCCATGAATTGGAGGCCATCCTGGACTACAAGTGAGGTCAACTATAGCCTGAATTCCATGTTAATTCTCTAAGAAAAAAATAGGATAGTAACTTAAGGAAAAAATGACTATGTAGGTAGGAAGTTGATTGTTTTTAAAGAAAATAAGGTAGCGAAGATCCAACAAAATTAATGGCTTAACAGATCTGAGGTTACTAAAGATATGCTTGTATGAGAACCTGGTGCTGTAGGGGAAAGCTCAGTACAGCACTTTCTAACTTGTGTAAGGCTAACCTGGGGGTGGGGGTTAAGGAGGGGACCCTTGAGGCTCATGCCTTATCACTAGTGAAGGCTGACATTAGAAAATGTACAATTATACTTTAAAATTTTTCTTTTATATTATGTAGTATTAGTTGATATTCAGGGGAAAAAAGTGTATGCTAATACATTTTTTATAAAGGATCAGATTTTCTGCCATATGAAATATGTCTGTAGCATAAAAGTTAAACTTTAGTGGGTCTAATTATTTATTTTTAATTTTTATTTATTTATTTATATTTGGGCATAACCGGGATTGAACTCAGGCCCTTGCGCTTGCCAGGCAAGCACTTATTCTACTGAGCTATCTCCCTGGCCCTGAGTGGGTCTAACTAGAGAGCATTTATACTATTTACAATGGGATACAACAATGAATTTGTCAAGTAGCAGTATAAAAAAAGCTCAGAACATGTGCTTAGCATTCTCAAAGCTGTGGGTTCAATCCCTCACATCAAAAAAGTATTGGGCATTAACTTATAAAAAGCACTATCTACTCAGATGAACAATCATAAAACCTTTGGATTCAGTTCTAGACTCTATCTGCAGTTTTTTTTTCACACTGGTCTTCCTCATATCTCACTGGGCTCACTGCAAAGCTCAAATTTAGGCAAGAGTTATAAAAAAAATGTAACAGGAAATTAAGTTGTTGACTTTTTTACCTTGTTTAGCTTCCATTTTTTCCTCCCTTCAAATTCCTTTACTCGTTACAAATATCTCACCAATGTATCTCTTACCACAGTGTAAGAGACTATGCTTTAAGTGAGAAAGCCAAATTTTATAGTTCTTAAAATGGTCTGAATAATTCTTCAAATTTTTCAGAAAAATTTCCTCTTGAGCCAGGGAGATTGCTCAGCAGTATAAGCACCTGCCTGGCAAGCACAAGGTTCTGAGTTTGATCCTTGGTAAAAGCCACCCCCCAAAAAAGAAAAATCTCCTCTTACCATTATTAAATAGGTATGCAAAGAGCATTATTAGAAGTGCTTCTGTGTAACTGGGTAAAGATTATTTAGTAAGATAAAGATTCTATAACTTCATTAAAGCATTTATCTTCCCTTGGTAATATTTATAAATATGTCTTGCTCCTTCATTAAATTATAAAAGTGTAAAGGTAAGAATACCTTTAGTAATACACAAAACATATCTGAATTTAAAAATCTACATTTGAAATAATGATTTAAATTTTTCCAAGGAATACCTGAAAAGATATTTTATTACATAAAAAAAAAACCTACAAAGGTGGCAAAACCCACATACACTATGTGACACATTGTAAATATAACATTAAAGTTAATATTTCTTAAATATTATATGCCAGGACCTAAGCTAAGTATTTTTATACAATTTCTTTCACTTAATTTTTAAAACAACCATTTAAACAGGTTCCAATATTTCCACCAATTTACAAATAAGAAAACTCAAGTTCCAAGAGGCAAAATTATTTGCCCAAATCTGACAGCTGGTACATAGTTAAGACTTTACTACTTTTCATAGTAAGAGTAAAGTGGCAAGAGTTTAAAATCAAATCCATGGGCTGGGGAGATGGCTCAGTGAAATAAGCATTTCCCTGGCAAGCACAAGGGCCTGAGTTCAATCCCTGGTTCCAGGAAAAAAAAAAAAAAAAAAGGAAAAAGAAAATAAAATCCATGCCTGACTTCAAAGCTCATCTTAATTACTGCCACACTTTTCTAATGTTCAGTATTTGCTCAAGTAATACCCATTAATACCCTATAATGCTAATCAGCAATTCATTTGAACTTAGTATAAAAAACTATTACCTACCTTCAGAGATTCTAAACGTTACAAAAATGAAATCTGATATCTATACTACTAAATTACAAAGGAAGCATGAAAATGAAAGAATTACTTACTTGCACAATTTGCCTCTTGCCATGTGGAATTAAAAAATTCAGAAAGAATTACAACTACTTGCATTCTATCTGCCATTAAGAGACTTCTGGCACAGCTCTGACTTTCTGAAGTATTCTGCAAAAAAATGAAGATAGAAAAATATAATCTGGGTATTTTCAGATTTCCAATCAACAACTTGAGGTAATAACCTTTTAAAAAATATTCATTATAAATGTTTTAAGATTTGCTATGATCTAATGATGGCATTAATAAAGTACCAAATAGGGATGGTAAATAATTGTAATGGTAAATTATGAAAAATGGTACAACAGGGTATATGTTAAAAAATGATTAAAAATGGTAAATTGTTAAATGGCAAAAATCTGTAATACATTTGTAATAAATAGCAATAATTTAAAGTAAACAATTTATTGGTATCAAGTTCACCTGCAAAGAAAAAAAAATTTTGCTTGACTATTTGCTGTCGTAGTAAATCTCTACATCAGCCCAAACCGTCTAGGCATTATGATTTCTTTTTATGCATGGGAAAAAGTTGTTACATTATTCACCAAATACAGCAGTAGATCTCTTTCTGGACAATTAAACTGTGGCAATTTTTATTTTCACTTTTGCTTCTTTTATGCTGTCTAAACATTTTTCTATAGTAAAAAATTTACATACATTTTTCATACATGTTTCATCTTTTGGGCAATTTTTTGTTCAAAATCTTATAACCCATAAGAAAATAAGTGATACATCCAGGTGGCATGCAGTCTATATTTAGATTTAAAAAATAATAATTTTAGACACATAAAGCCAAATGCCTAAACTACTTAGTCCTTATGTACCTCCTTTGTCTGCAGTCCTTTCTTTCAAAGCCATTGGACTGCTACTATTTACCAAGCATTAAAAAAATTCTGGAGTTCTGAAGATGAATACTCCTATGTATACTAGCCATGAAGTACAAGAGAACGCCAGTAACAGTGGGGGTGTCAACAGCCTCCCTGAAGACAGACAGGGAGTTATAGTGGGATCCCAACCTGTGCAGTATTTCCAGAGAAAGAATTGATCAGCCATGTGGGGTAAAAAAGGAAGTAGGTGAGCTAAAAAGAATTCTTGCCTTAAAATATTGTTGACATTCATTTTGGAAAGACTGCCCTCTCTGTGGCTTACTGTCATCTCATTAAAAGATGAATCCAAATAAATACCTGCTTTTTAAAATAGTAAGGGCTGGAGAGATGGCTCAGTAGAATAAGCACTTGTCTGGCAGTGCAAGGTTCTAAGTTCAGACCCTGGTACCATAAAACATAAAATAGTGAGGTGAATAAAACATTTTGAAAGCTCACTCGTAGAATTATTTCCTGAGCAATAAAATTGTAGAAGAAAATTTATGTTATAACTTTGTAAACAGAGTTTTGTCAAGAAATCATATAATGGAGGGTCACAGTTGATTATGCTGTCAGCTGACCTAACCTCTATAAGGTTCAATTTCACAATCATGGGTCATATAGTAGACAGCTATCCCAGCATGCACTCACCCCTAGTTTCAATCTCCCAACATCACACACACACATGAATTAACACACACTAATCGCTTTGCATACTGTCTGATATTGTTGCCAACCTGGAATGCTCTAAGTGGGTGGGATCAGTATAATCAGCTACTTAAGTTGTATCCTGACAACAACTGGCTATTGAAACAATCAATACAGATCTTGCCAGAAGAAAACAGAATGGTAAACAGCAGAGAAAGGGCCTTGTTGAAATTTGGTACCCAGATGCTGAAATATAACAACATCAGGAAGAAAAGAAAAAGTGGGTTCCCAGGATTCAGCGAAGATTGAAAATGAACTGATGACACAGAGGAGAGTTAAAAAAGAGACTCCAATGAAGACCAAAGAGGAGGCAAGCAGCACTTTCTCCTTGAGCCCAGACTCACTGCGTGGTAACTGTAGCTCAGTCTGGAGACACACAGTGACTACTCAACCCCAGAGGCCTCCACAAAGAAGCATACCAATGGAATGGAAGATTGGTCATAGTGAACTGCAGTGGCTGGTGAGTTACTTGCATTCAGATGCCCCCCAGAGATCAGCTGGTAGCCATCTCAGAGTTGACCAAGCTTAGAACTCACAGCAGGTGTGGGCTGGCTCTATCGAGCAGCTCCCAGTGTCAGGGTGAAGGTGAAGTCAACTCAAATCCGCAGAAGTTCATGTCAGGAGGAGATCAAGAAGCTAAATTCAAGGCAGCAGGGAGCCAAGTTCAAGCAAGCAGGAGGCACACTGAGTGCTGCAGGCTGAACAAATCACATTTCAGCCCCACAGCCAGAAACCACCCTGAACTGCAGTGGAACTAAAGGTGCAGGTTTGCTGGGATTATCTACTACCCACCATAACAGTGCAGGCTGGCTCGCTGGGATTAATCAACACAGATCCTGAACTGTGTACACCTTGAAGTGGATATTGTTTTTATTATTTTCTTGCTTTTTATTTTCCTTTTTCTCAATTGTTTTGTTTTTATGAGTATAACACTTTTCTAACTTTTGTTGTTGCTCTGTACTTTTTATTTCTTCCTTCTCTTTTCTTGTTGTCTTCACCAGTTTCACAAAGTTTGTATAATCTTCCCTTATCTTCCAGCCTCATTTCTAATTTCTTCCTCTTCTTCTATTTCTCTATTTTCTCCCCACCCCTTTTAAATTTTCACCCCTGAAGATAAAAGTGCCATGCTGAGGACATTTTTTTACTGTATACAACTTTTTGATTTATTTTAAATTTTGTTATATAATTACAAATCTAGTTCATACAATGAAAGGTAGCAAATTGATAGTTTTCAGTTTATCATTTTCTAGGCTGTGTTTGATGCTATTGTTATTACCGACTGTACTTTAGCCAGGGTGACATAATTATTATAGTCAGTTGTTCTTCATGGTAGGCCAAGACTAAGATTTCATAAGGCTCAAAAATAAATAAATTAGATAAATACATAAAATACTATATGTTAGTGCCAAAGAACCAGGGGCTAGGCTAAGTAGGCAGTAACTTATTCCCAATGAACTGAAGGTGTAGGATCTTGCATCAGACTCAAAACCCAGCTACACCTCAGAGACATTTCCGTGAAACAGGAATTTTCAAATTGTTTTAGCAATAAAGCTCCTTGCCATAAGAAATTTACAAGCATCAACATAGGAATTAAACTAAGTAAAGAAAGGAAGAACACTAAGAAAGATGCAACCTCAGACTACCAGCTCACCAAACATAAATCCAGAAGGCAATGACATGGAACAATTCGAAAGCCTGGACTCTCTGAAGTAGCAACAGCAGAAGTAACAAAGCAGATGAATGAGGCTTTAGAAAACAGCTAAATTAGGGCCAGGGAGAAGGCTCAGTAGAATTAGAGCTTGCCCAGCAAGCGCAAGGGCTCACTGAGTACAATCCTTGGTTCCACCAGGAAAAAAAAAAAAAAAAACAATCAAATCAGAAATAATTTCTCAGGTACCTAAAGAAATGGTGACCATAATGAAAGTTACAGTTAGTGACTTCAGAGCAGATACACATAAAAAATAAGAGCTTAGGAAAATGATGGAATCATGGTCTCCCAACACAGGAAACAAAGGAATCCACAAAATAGACTCAAATAGATACCTAGGAGATTAAAAATTCTGTTGAAAGTATGCACAGAGAAAAAGCCAATGTGAAAATGGCATATTAGACACAGAAGACAGGATTGTGGTTAGCGATCATGGAAAGAGTTCTTAAAAACAGCAAGGAGCCATGAAAAATCAATCCAACAGCTGCTAGATCAGGCAAAGAACAATAAGGTAAGATTGACTGGAGTCAACGAAAAAGCAGAAGATAACACAAATGACATTAAAAAAAAAACCTATTCAGAGCCAGGCATGGTGGCTCACACTACTATAATCCCAGCATAAAGGAGGCTGAGGCAGGAGGATTACTATGAGTTTGAGACCAGTCTGGGCTACAAAGTGAGCTCAAGGCCAGCCTGAACTGCATGGTGAGACTCTGTCTCAAAAAAGAGAAGAAGACTGGGTATAGTGGCACGCACTTGTAATCCCAGCTCTTGGGAGGCTGTAAACAGGCAGATAACTAGAGCCTGATCTGGTAGTAAGACCCTGAACACCAAGTAGGCCCTTCCCTAAAATACAAAAATAAATAAAGTATATCAAAAAGGGGGGGAACTATTCACCAAAATCATGGCAGAAAACTTCTCAAACAGGGACAAAGAATTTGATACGCAATAACTGAGGTATACAGAGCTCAAATTAGCCATGATCCCCCCCCCAAAAAAAAATCGATCCCAAGGCATATAGTATTTAAGACTCCAGAAATTTAACACTAGAACAGAATATAGCTATTAGGGAAAAAAAGCACATCACCTATGAAGGAAAGCCCATCAAAATCACAACAGACTTCTCAACATAAACTTTCAAGTCAAAGAGAGCTTTACATAAGCTAAAGTATTTTAGGCCCTAAAATAAAAAATAACCTCCAGCCCAGATTTGGTATATCCCACAAAACTGTCAAAACTGATGGGGAAATAAGATACTTTTATGACAAGCAAAACCTGAAGAAATTCATAATCACCAAACCAACAATCAAAAAATGTTCTAAAGGATATTCGAGAAAGAGATACAATTCCAGGAATCCCGACAGAATGAATCCAACAGGCAAAGCAAATAATTTAACAGAAGGCCAAAAAAAAGGAATCATGTTTTATCAACGTGTTAAGGATAAGTCAATATAATTATTAACCATCAATGTTAATGGTCTCAATTCACCAATCAAAAGACCAGCAGAATGGACTGAGAAGCCAAATATGTCAATATGCTACATACAAGAAACACATTTAATTCAAAAAGAAATTCATACACTGAAAGTAAAGGATGGGAAATAACACTCCATGTGATAGGAACCCAGAAAAAAAAAGCAGGAGTAGGTATTATATTTGCAAAGTGGATTTGAAGCCAAGACTGACTAAGAGAGACAAAGATGATCACTACATTCTTGTAAAGGGAACAATCCAAGAGGAAAATATAACATTCATAAATATATATGTAACAAATACCAGTGAACACAACTATATAAAACAAATATCAATGGACACGAAAACTGAAATAAGCACTAAAATTGGAATAAGGGACCTCAATATCCCACTGTCACAAATAGATCAACTACAGAAAAAAAATCAATACATGTCAGAACTGAACCAAACATTTGGACAAATGCACTTAGATGTCTAATAGCCAACTCTTGATGACAAGTTATAGGCAAAGATTTTATGAACAAACCTTGTCCAGACAAGAACTATCATAAATAATAACTGGTATTTCACCTTATTAAAAAGCTTTTGCACAGCAAAAGGAAACACCAACACAGTAAAGAGACAAAACTGTATGGGAAAAATTATTGCCAGCTATTCCTCAGACAAAGGACTATCTAGAATACATAAAGAACTTAAAAAAAAAAATTAAAACACCCTAAATTTAAAGTCCCAATCCAAAAATGGGTACATGAAATGAATAGACACTTCTCAGATGAAGAAGTAGAAATGGCAAACATATGAAAAAATCTTCAACATCACTGGCCATGCAAATTAAAACACTGAGATTCCATTTCACACCACAAAGAATGGCTATCAAGAAATCAACCAGTAACAAATGCTGGCAGGGCTGTGGGGAATAAGGAATCTTTTTCCACTGTTGGTGGAAGTACAGGATGGTGTAATCACTGTAGAATTCAGTGTGGCGATTCCTCAAAAACTACAACTATGGACTCCATCTGGATGTCTTCCCAAAAGAATTAAGAGCATCATATCACAATGATATATGCACATCCATGCTTATAACAGCACAGCTTGTAATAGTTAAATCTTAGAAACAGCCCAAATGCCCACCAACCAATGAATGGATAAAGAAGAGGCGGGTTATTATTATTATTTTTTTAATACACTGAAGCACTACTCTGCTATAAAGGATAAGTTTAAGATGTTTCCAGCTAATGGATGCACCTGGAGATCATGCTTTTAAGTGAAATAAATTGGACACACATGTTTAAACACCACATTGTGAGCTGCAGAGATAGCTTGGCAGTCTAAGTGCCTGCCTGGCAAGCACAAGGACCTGAGTTCGATCCCTAGTACCACATGCCATGCCATCCCTGAAACTGTGTGTGGTGGAACATGCCTGTAATCCCAGCACTGGGGAAGCTGAGACAGGACAATCACTATGAGTCTGACCTGCATAATGATACTTTGTATCAAATAAATAATAAAAGGAAAAAAAATTAAGTCTCTGGTGTGAAGGACCAAAATACATAATGGGAAAAATGAGAAGAAAATGCTCATATGAGAAGAGGAACAAGAGGAGGGGGGTAGGAAGGAAAGAAGGGACCAAAAAAAAAGAAAGAAAAGAAACAATAAGAAAGTCACCAGATATTGGCTGGGAAGATGGTTCAGTGGAATAAGAGCTTCCCTGGCAATTGCAAGGGCCTGAGTTCAATCCCCATTTCCAGAAAAAAAAAAAAAAAAATGTTAAGGAAATCACCAGATAGCTCAGCAGACTAAAGTGCTTGCTAGGCAGGTGCAGGGACTGGGGTTCAAGCTCAGGTGTGCTATGTCAGCTCCACCCCCTGCGTCTTAATGAGATAGCAATTAAAATTAGGAGTGGTAGCTTGCGCCTGTAACCCCAGCACTTGTGAGGCTGAAAACAGAAGGTTCACTACAAGTCTGTTCTGCATAGTGAGACTGTAGACCCTGTACTGAAATACATTTAAAAAAAGAGAAAGAAAATCCATAAAGTGGTGGCACATGCCTGTAATCCTAGGAATCTGGGAGGCTGAGGAAGATGAAATACCTTGTTTGAAAAATTTAGTGACTTCATGAGACCTTGTCTCAGAAAATGGCTGGAGATGTGGCTCGTGCAAAGGCACTCAGTTTAATCCTCTGAACCACCACCATTTAAATATTCAGTACAGCTTCCAGAGTAGAGGAAGTTACTCTGAATGCAGCACAGAGTAATAGAGGAAGATATTAAGGCAGTTGGAACACATTTAGAAAGAGCTCATGAGGAAAATAGAGTATGAACTAAGCCCTATAATTGATAAAGGAGAGAGAATTCTAAAATAGTAGAATAAAATGATCATAGAGTGAAAGTGGAAACGGTTATATGGTACTCAGTATTCAATATGCCAAAACAGCTAAAGTGGAGGGTATCCTTACGAAAGTAGAAATATTAGAGAAGTCAAGATATTTAGAATGAGGCAGGGAGACTACTTAAAGACTATGAAACTTTGTCTTATCTTTGCATGCCTAACACCTAGCACAGCTGCCAAAAAAAAAAATCAATCCTTAACTCATATTTACAACAGCTGATACACATAAACATCACAACCATTTGGCAGAACCCTAAGCATCATGAACCAACTGTAATACCTGCACTTAGGAAGTTGAAAGCAGCCTTTTTGACAGTTTATCCACAATCCTACCCGATATTCCTCATTTTCTCATTGCTAATTCCTTCCTCTTTACAACTACTATTTCAAATCTCATCCATATTCCCTGAACTTTAGGTCACAGTCCCACTCTGCACTTCTAAAAAATGACCTAGCCTCCCAGTCAGCAGAGAAACCCAGCAACCTGAACTGACTTGCCTATTCCACAGCCAGCCTCTCCCCTGACCCACTGCTTACAGTGGAGAAGGTGCCTGCCTGTCAAATGGCTGTCTCTGAGCTTGCCCTATCCCACTGATGATGAACCTCTTAGAGCTTTCAGAGATAACAAGCAGCCACTGCCCTATTCCATCAACTGTTTTCTTTCTTTCTTTTTTTTCTTTCTTTCTTTCTTTCTGTATTTAGTATAGCGTCTACAAGGTCTCACTACACAGACTGGACTTGTAGTGGTCCTCCTGTTTTCAGTCTTCCAAGTGCTAGGATTTCAGGCACATGCCACCACACCCAGTCTCAGTCCCTGGCAGGGCCAGCAGGACAGGCTGGGAATTGAACTCTGGCCCCTGGATATGCCTAAGCAGGCCTTTAATCTGCTGGGCTATCTGGCCAGCCTTCAACTGTGCTTTATAAGGAAACCCATCTAGTCTACTTCCCACTTCCTCCTTCAGGGTTGCTTTCTTCCATGTGGTCCTCACTGCCTCTACAAGATCCCTTCTGTCGGCATTTTAAAGCTTATCAGGTACTATTGAGGCAGGATCTCTGGAACTCTGAAACCTAGCCAACACAGCAAGACCCTAAAATACTATTTAAGTTGGGGACAGTAACACTGCCTGATATCCCAGATTCAACAGGCTGAGGCAGAAGCACTGTTAAGTAGTCTGAGGTCAGCTTCAGCTGGATAGTGAGTTCAAGTCTGAACACCGATACCAATAATCAACCAATCCCTCATAGTCCCTACAAGGTTCATATGATGTAGCCCCCAATGAAGTCATCATGCATAGCTCACTAGTCTCCTTGCTAACTGTGCTGAATTCTTTCTAGTGCTCACACTACCCCATCCAATCAGTTTCCTCACCTATTTCTTTACACCTATACCTTTTCTTCCCTACACCACACCCTCTCACATTTTAAGTGTCAACTTTACTCACTTACCACTCCACCTACTCACAGCTATATCTTATATTACACTTGGTTATACAGCATGTTTTTTTTTTCTTTGCGACCTTTACCATCCTTGAATTAAATGATGACCTATGTGTTTAATGTCTATTTTCAAACTACAAGCTCTGCTCATTCAGATATATTCTTAGTAATTATCACAACCTGAACTATTTTTGAATAAATGCATAAAAGTACATACATATTTTTCTATCTAACCTTTAAGCTAAGTGCAACAATATGGAACTTAAAATTTAGAATTTCAGGGAGCTAAAGTACTCTGATGCTCAATAAAACCATGTCCCTGTCAGCTTAAACTAAAGAAATGATATCTCTAATGAAGAGAGAACCCAGCAGTTCTACCATCACTTCTTCACTGTGAGATTACAAAACTGCATGTCAGCTGGAGCCCACAGTACATGCATGCTATCCCAGGTATTCAGGAGATAAGTAAGGAAAGTTGCAAGTTCAAGGCTATGCTGGGCACGTTAGCAAGACACTGTCTCAAAATGAAATTTAAAAGGGGCTGGGAACATATTTCTGTGTGTAATCCAGTATTCAATCCCTAGTACTGAAAAGA
Source organism: Ctenomys sociabilis (assembly GCA_004027165.1). Taxonomy (NCBI): domain Eukaryota; kingdom Metazoa; phylum Chordata; class Mammalia; order Rodentia; family Ctenomyidae; genus Ctenomys; species Ctenomys sociabilis. The sequence continues at coordinate 36,251 of PVKA01005758.1, forward strand.
AAAAAGAAAAAATGAAACAATGTGGTTCTCGTCCCACTAATTTTAAGAAGTGACAAGAACATAAGATTTTCATTAGATAATGACAGTACAGTTCATTAGCTTGCCATACCAGATAAATAGCTTCTTCGCCTCTATCTCAATTTTTTTCTTTCTTGATTATACTTCTGTCTTTTCTCAATCAATCCTATCCTCTCACCCTAAAGGTGAAAAATGATGCCTCACTCACAGCTTAGCTTGCAGACGTTCCTAGTTAACCAAACCTATGTTTGGTTCCTGCTGTAACTCAGCATCTCCTTCCTCCTTTTGTTCTACAATGCTATCACATGATTTATAACACACTGGTAATATTTTCCTCTTTCTTGATTTAGTTTTATTTTCCATTTCAACTACACTAATGCTTTGAGACCTGTTTTTTTATATTCTTAAATATAAGAATATAATGTCCCCACCCCCAAAGCATAGTAGGTGTTGCTAATCAAACTAATGTGAATAAAAGACAGTCTAGTAAGTCAAAGAAAATCACTACTCTGGAGAAATAACCTCCCCAAAAGCCAATTCCTTCATGTTAGCTCTTAAGAAACTCGGGATGTATTTCTCCATAGGTTCATTATTACACGTATTGGTTTAGTGCCCAAACCAGTCTACAAAAGCCTATTAAATCCATAAAATATTTTTTATTTTTTTGTCTTTTCGAGACAGGGTCTCACTATGCAGTTCAGGCTGGCCTTAAGCTCACTTTGTAGCTCAGGCTGGTCTCGAACTCACAACAATCCTCCTGCATGCCTCCCGAGTGCTGGGATTACAGGCATGCGCCACCACGCCCGGCTTTAAATCCATAAAATATTTCAGACCTATAGAAATCAATTTTTTAAGCTAATGAACCACATTCAGCTTTACTACAGAAGAGGAACAATGACCAAGGTCTAGAATGAATTCGATGAAGGGTTTCCTCACTTCTTTTCACCCCTTTATTTTCTTTCTCCACACTGGTGTAAGGTGAGGTGGGTCTCCATGTCACTGGCAGAATCTGAGGGGCAGGAGGTAGAGGAAGGAAGTTTTTGTAACTCCCATATTGGGAAGCTTCACTAGACAGTGGAAAATTCATGTGGAAAGTCACATATAGACTAGGTGAAGCCCACAGTACTACTAGAGTGTGGGGGTAACTGTTCAACTTCTCAGTACCTACAGAAATGAGAAAATCACTTGCTGCCTCAAGAGATCCAAGGTTTAGCCAGGTGTGGTGGTACACTCCAAAAGCTGAAGCAGGATTGAAAGTCTGAGCCCAGCCCAGTCAATCTGGTGATTTACGGAGAGCCTATCTCAAAATAAAAGTTTAAACGTTGCTCAGTTTGAATACTATTCAGTCCTGAATTCAAACCCCAGACAAACAGACACAGACACAGACACACACACACACAGACACACACACACACACATATCTAAGTTTCAATCATGATTCTGACCACAACATAGTAAAAGAGTAAAATGTACCCTAAAAATGACTCCAAAGGAGAAGGGAGGAAGGGAGGAAGAGGAGGGGAGAGAGAGAATGAATTTTGGGGGGCCTGCCCATTAGCTCAGTTGTTTAAGTGCCTGCTTAAACAAAGCAGTCAGGCTCAGGATGCTGTGGTTCCATCCCCAGATCCTCAAAGCCAAACCAGACCTGCCTTGAAGGCATACTAAGGCTGCAAAAAAAAAAAAAAAAAAAAAAAAAAAAAGAGAATTTGTATGGAAAATATTACATATAAGCCTCAATTTATTTTATTTTTTAAGCCTCAATTTATTTAACTATTTTGAAAACTAGCTCACTTGAGAAACATTGACCATATAAGTTAATGCAAATAAATTCGTTTGTGCAAGATAGCTTTCTATAAATAACAGACTAACTTAAAGCAAGATGCAATTATATACAAGTTTATATTCAAATTAACTAGGATTTATGAAATTCCAACCATATCTTCATGAGGTTATGCACTGTCCCTCAGTACAGGAGGAGCTTTCACAGACCCCAATCCCACGTCTTTTCTTTCCCAAGCATCCTCGTGACTCTCACCAGCAATGAACTCTAATCCTTTCCTAGTCCACACCCTCTGCAGTACTTGGGGCCCAGACTGTGCCTTCCTTTTTCTGGTCCTCTAACACCCAGCTAATAAGCAGACGAGCTCTTAGGCTACCAAAAGTGGAAAGCAGACTTATCGTACACTGAAATGTTAAATCTCAAACACCCAAAGTTATTTCTCTCTGCCAGTTTTCTGATACATGCTTTTAACCCCACTTTACAAAAAGAGGCACTGAGAATGTAACTTGCCCAGAGTATAATTGCAGTCCTGGCCAACTAACTACAATGTCCTAATCAGTAAGATGAACACCCCAATATATTTCTTATAACCCTTGCAAGAGCCACATCAAAGCAGCTGATGGCTTCTGTTCCTTCCTCACTTTATACAGAAGGAAATTAAACTCTCAAAAGATCATTAATCCAAAAATCACACTGCTAAAAATGAGTGGACGTGAACATTTCTGGTTACAAAGCTCAACCTACTAACCAATACCGGCTTCTCCAATCTGTTTGTGGTTTCAGAAAAGGGCCCTTCCTGGAACTCCAGATTGGGGTGGAAAGAAGCTATCGGGTGTTGAGGGCACGGAGCAAAGAAGGCAGGGTTAGGGGACCGCAACTCCCAAAGAAAACCAGTCATAACCTATCTGCAAACAGGTCTTTACAGGTGTTAATCCCTCACAAGACGGTACCTAATAGCACCTACGGAGGAAGAAACCCACCCCTCACTCCCACGATCACCCAATCCCCCGCTTTTTTACAACTGGAAAAAAGGGACCTCTAGAGTTGGCCTCCTCCACCTCCTCTGCCCCTCCCCGACCTCCCCGCCACAGCGCCGGGTGTCTCCTCTACCCACCCCTACGGCGCGGCTGATGTTGTTCATCTTGCCGGCGACCTGTTGGAAGAGCGGGTAGCAGGTCTGACACAGGCGTACGGGCCGAGCACTGCGCACCAGACACCCGGTCAGCTCTGCGCTGCTGTTGGCGAAGTCCAACAGCATCTCCCGGCACTCGGGATCCAGATCCGGCAGATCCGGAGGTAGCGACAGCGGCCCCAGGGCTCCACCCCGCAGCAGAGACAGGGTAAGGTCCTCCACCTCCAGCAACTGCTGCTCCGACCAGAGGTCCGGAAAGACCCCGCGCGGGCTGCCCGCGAAGGGGAGCGCGCCCAGGGCCAGCCTCGACCACAGCAGCGTCACTAGCGGCAGCCACCGCAGCCACGATGACCTCCGCGGCGCCACTGTAGGGACTGGCTCCATCCCAAGCCCCAGGTCTCGGAGCTCAACTCCTCTGCTCCAGCCGGCACCGCCACAGCCACCACTTCCGGCTTCAGGCTCGGAGTGGATCACGAGGCGCGCGCGTCACGGCCCCGCCCTCGGCCCCGCCCACAGTGGGCAGCGCTCCACCCCATTGGCAATCGCTGGAGAGGGCGGGAGCTCTTGCTGCGCGAGCTGGCGCGTGGGAAACGCAGACCTCTGCAGCTTTAGACTGGTCTGCTGGCTATTGGTCCTGGAACGCTGCTGCTCTGAGCGTTTCCTACCTTGTAGAAGTCTGCAGGGTTCCTTTTTTCACCGGACAGACAGGGCCTCCTCGTGGAGATTACTGTCCAGTGAGTTCCAGCGAAAGCCCACTGGCAGCTGGCTTTGGGAAGATTTTGGAGGAAAGTGGGATGGGGTTATACTGGGAGTTGAACCCAGGGCCTTATCTCTGAGCAATGTCCTGACCTCCTCATTCCCTTTTTTTTTCAGAGTCTTGTTAAATTGCCAGATTGCCTTAGCTGGGTTCAAACTTGCAATCCACACCCCAGTGTTTAGCATAATTTTTACTTTTGCCTTGTAAATTGAAGAGCATTAACTCCCTTTTTTTTTTTTTTTTTTTTTGTCTTTTTGAGACAGGGTCTCACTATGCAGTTCAGGCTGGCCTTAAACTCACTTTGTAGCTCAGGCTGGTCTCGAACTCACAACAATCCTCCTGCCTCAGCCTCCCAAGTGCTGGGATTACAGGCCTGTGCCACCACGCCCGGCTAGAGCATTAACTCCTATTGAGCTTCCAGTCCTAATTTATGTTTCTTAAGGTTCTTATACTTTTTATCCCATCAGTTTAGTTACAGTTTTGTGTTACCAGGTTTGCTTGTAATAGCTAAATTGTTTCATTTCTGTTATCAAGAAACCTAACAGTAGAAAATTTGATTTGTGTAATAATAAATGTTTGTTTTTTATTTTTTAGGGAAGGGTCTGCCAGGTGTTCAGGGTCTCACAATTAGATCAGACTCGTAATGATCCACCTGTTTCCAGCCTCCCAAGAGCTGGGATTACAGGCATGCGCCACCACACCCAGTCTCAATTGCAGTCTCAGCGTGCCTCCGGGGGCTGGGCCAGCACGGCAGGCCTGGGGATCGAACCCCCGTCCCTGCATCTGCCTAAACAGGGGCTTTAATCCAGTGAGCTATTTAGCCGGCCGAATAAATATTTTTTTAAAGAGAAAGTAGGTTGTCTTTTCCTTTTCTTTTTGTAAAGGGCCTCACTACATAGCTTGGACCCTTAGTGATCCTCCTGTTTTCACCCTCCCCTGCGCTTGCCAAAGCAGGGGCTTAGTTTGCTGAGCTATCTCACCAGCCCAAGGTAGTCTTAATTTTATCAAATGCCATTATATAACTTTTAAGCCCATGTATTAGAATTACCATCGTGTCTTTGGTGGGTAGGTATATTGTTAAACTTCTGTAGAAAGCAACATAGCATAACCAACGTTACAAATGCACAAATAACTTCCAACCCAGCAAGCTCACTTCTAGAAATTTTTTTAATATATATAGTGTCCTTGTATAGATGTGATTACTCATTGCAATTTTGTTTGTAATAGTGAAAGGGGGTACTCAAAAGGCATATTGAATAATTGGGAGCCCCTTTCCCCTTCCTTTTTTTTTTTTCCCTTCCCTTCGTGGAAACATTCATTCATAAAGGTCAAGTACAGTGAATTAGATTCATCTGTGATTGGTAGGATGGGTTGTCAGAGGCCTTTCTCTTGTGGGATGACAGCATTCACCTGGAAGGAAGTAACTTGAGCATGATACAGGTATTGATTACTGAGTTGGATTAAAAGGGTTTCACCTTAGGTGTCCTAGTGAGAGGACAGCAATGGGGATGTATTACATTCAGAGGAGTTGATCAAATAAGTGTATTACAGATAATGAGCATCCAGTTTCTCACTGTCAGAAAAGGGAGTTACTGACATGAAAAGAGAAATGAACTCTTGAGTGTTGGATTTGAATGAGGAATAATACAAATTCAAGATAAATAAATATAAATATGTGCTTTTTAACTGTGATGAGCAGGCCTTTTTGGGAAAAAAAAAAAATGCCAAAGATGACCTACATTACAGAAGAAGAGAATGCAGTGCTTGGTCACAAGCCCATAAAAAACTACCTCACCCTCTTGTTTTGTGCTAATGCAAGCAGAGATTTCAAAGTGCATCATCACAATGCATCATCACAAGAATCTTCCAGGTTTCAAGAATCCAAGGTGCAGATAAGCCAGCTAATTGTTATGTGGAGGTCCAACAGCAAGGTTTGCATTGTTCATATCTTGTTCATTGAGTGGATCACTGGGGTCTTTGTCCTGCAATGCAGAAGACCTTTTAGAAAAGAGCCTGCCACTGAGAGCATAGATAATGCTCCTGCTCATCCTCTAGGCTTTGAAGATAATTTACTAGAGGAGTTCAGGTTCAGTGAGGTCAAGTTCCTCCTTCACCACACCACCCCGGTCCTCCAGTCTACAAATTACAGGTCATTTGAACTTTACAAAACTTCACACCACATCACTATTGAGCAATGCTTTGGGGAGACCAAAAGAACAAACCTCACCCTCTGAACGTTTTGGAAAAATCATTTCCACATCATGAACTGCCTCAAGATCATCAGTAGAGCCTGGGATGTGGTTCCAAGAGAAACCTCAATTCTGCTGGAAAACCATGGTCTGATTGCACTCTTGGACATGACATGGAGTGGCTTGCTCATGAATAGGAGTCAACAATTGTCCTTGAAATTGTGTTCTTGGGGAAGACTATAGGAAGTGAATGAGTGTGACATTCAAGAGCTGGTAGAAGAGTAAGCCCAACACTGAAACAAGTGGATCACTATGATTTCAAGTCCAGCCTGGGCTGCAGAGTATGTTCAAGGCAGCCTGAAATGCAAAGCAAAACCCTATCTCAAAAAGACAAAAATAAAGCAAATCTAATTAGGGAAATTTGGAATATATGAGAAACATTTACTAGAAAAGAACTACTTGAATAAGGCTGTAGCTGTGTGAGCAATGAATATGTTTAATGATAATCCAATGTCACATTTCCATGAAATCCTCAGGTGGAGGCAGAAGAAAATTTCCCTGGATAGGTTCTCTGCTAAGTTGCACAAAAAGAGAAGGGTTTCACTGAGCCAGTGGACAGTAGTGATTCTCTTAATGATAGTGAAAGTTTTCCTACACAATAGTCTCCCTTGCCTCCCTCATACCAGTCACTAAGGTTTTCAAAGTAAGTGCATGTTATTTTTCTTTATATTTTGTATTTTCCTTATTATTTGTATTTTGTAACAGTATTATCTTAGATGCATATTTTGGGGTTGTGGAAAAATAGCAGCAAGATGGACATTTGGAGGGCAGGATTGAGACTGTGGTAATTAAAAGACAATAAACTTCCTGTGAGCAGCCTGAGGTGACTGGTGAAAATGGTTCATTACTCTCTCAAGCAGAAAACCCCACAAAATCATGCAAATCAAGAGGTTCAAATCTTTGCATACACTTTAAGAATATATGTGAAACTGCCCAGGCTGTCAAGGGTATGCATATCCAAAAGGCCACCATGTATCTGAAGAATATCACCTTAAAGAAGCAACGTGTATCATTCTGTTACAGTGGTGAAGTTAGTAGGTGTGCCCAGGCCACATGGTGGGGTTGTACACAGAGTCAGTAGCCCAAAAAAAGTGCTAAATTTTTGCTGCACATGCTTCAGCATTCAGAGAATAATGCTGAACTCATGGGTTTAGATGTAGATTCTCATGTTGGCCATCTGGATGAGTCACGGTCGTTGCTTGACCAATTTCTTCTCCGTGAAAGCCTGAGAGAGTTTTTTCTCTCTAGGTGACTCCTCAGTTCAGTGAGAAGAAAGGCTTGTGCTAATATTGTTTAGACAATATATCATGTCTACATCTTGTCTCTGAATACTATGAAGACAACAATAGGAATAACTGTTTTTTTTTTTTTTTTTTTGGCTTTTTGTCTTTTTGAGACAGGGTCTCACTATGCAGGTCAGGCTGGCCTTAAGCTCACTTTGTAGCTCAGGCTGGTCTCGAACTCACAACAATCTTCCTGCCTCAGCCTCCCGAGTGCTGGGATTACAGGCCTGTGCCACCACACCCGGAAATAATTGTATTATTGTAACTGCCCTAATAACCTGTTTTGAACTTTCATTACTATTTTGTCTTTTTTCTCATTAAAATGAATAGAAATAAAAAAAATTTAAAAAATAGATGTAGATTCTCTGGTTATTGAACATATTTAGGTGAACAAAGCCCCCAAGATGCGCCGCCGTAGTTACAGAGCTCATGGCCAGATTAACCCATACATGAACTCCCCCTGCCATATTGAGATGATCCTTACTGAAAAGGAGCAAATTGTTCCTAAACCAGAGGAGGAAATTACACAGAAGAAAAGATATCCCAGAAGAAACTAAAACTATGGCATGGGAATAAATTAAGCATAAAATAAATGCAAATAAAATTAAAAAAATAAAAGACAGTAAAGGTTTAACAGGGAGCTGAGGTTAGTGGGGATGGGAAAGAAAGGTTGGATCAAAGATATGTTATATACAGAAGGAACAAGAACTGGTGATTAGTTAGATCTGAAACATGATCCAGTGATGGTTCTAAGGTTATACTTTTGGATTACTGAATAAATGATAGTGTCATAGAAAGGAACTGAGAGGGCCAGGCAAATAGCTCAGTAGATTAAAGTGCCTACAATCTGGCTCAATCCCAGATTCAATCCCAGGCCTGCCACGCCAACCCTGCCCCTGGGCACACTGAGACAGCAATTGAGACTGGGCATGGTGGCACGTGCCTATAATCCCAGCTCTTGGGAGGCTGTAAACAGGTACATCATCAGGTTAGTTTCTTTTTTTTTTCTTTTTTTTTTTTTTTTTGGCAGAACTGGGGATTGAACTCAGGCCCTTGCACTTGCCAGAGAAGTGCTTATTCCACTGAGCCATCTCCCCAGCCCTATAAACAGGTACATCATTATGAGTCCAATCTAGTAGTGAGACCCTGAACAAACACCCTGAAGACCCTTCCCTAAAATACAAAAAGGAAGGAATGGAAAATGTAGGAAAGGGAGAGTATCTTAACCAGAATGGAAATAATTAAACTAGCATTGTCAGTTCAGCATCCTTCGGTAGAGACAGCAGGAAGAACATTACACTTCAGATTAGATGCCTGGTAGAGATAAGTGGGCTAGAGATTTGGCTTTGGAAATCACTGAAGCTTCTGTGGTTGAGTCCTAGAAGCTAAGTAAGTCATCCAGTGACTGAGACAATAAAGTTAATTCATGATTGGTAGAGAAGGTTATACGCAATATGGCTTATACAGTGGTCCCTGAATATAAAATTGAGGTCAAGGTAAAGGTCTTATCTTAACTGTAAACTCAAAAAAGTAATGCTCTTACCCAATTTTAGGTCATTCACAGCTCTTGCCTACATTACCAAAGGCTCACAAAGAAAGAAGGCAGGGTACTTGGTGTGTTAATCCTCTGTTACTATAACAAATGCCTAAAATGGTTTAATTTTATGCAGGAAAATATAATCTATTATAAATTGCAACATAGAATTGGCACAAAAACAGGTATGTGGGTCAGTGGAACAGAACAGCACACAGAAGCAAGCCTAAGCACAATCAGTCATGTCATCTTTGACATGAGCACGGTGCCCCAGGGCTCGGTTCTCAAAAGACTTTGCCCTAGAAAAATCTTTGAAAGAAATTTATAGTGTGAAGGAGCCAGGGAGATGGCTCAGCAGAATAAGCACTTCCCTTGCAAGTGCAAGGCCTGAGCTCAATCCCTGGTTCTGCCGAAAGAGAGAGAGAGAGAGAGAGAGAGAGAGAGAGAGAGAGAGACAGAGACAGAGAGACAGAGACAGAGAGACAGAGACAGAGAGAGGAATTTATGGTGTGAGAAGGTCTTGCAATTCCTCAGATGCCCAGCTTTGCTGTTGTCACAGTGCAAAGTACCTGGGTTCTTTTTAATATGCTAATTTCTTTAGCAACTATACCCTCTTTTGCCAAAGAGGACCTTTAAGCTTGCTTCATTTGCAGTCAAACTGCAAGTTTTCCAAATCTTTGCCCTGTGCTCCTCTGCACTCTTGATCCTCACAATGGGTTTGGCTAATTCCCCAAATACTGTGCTGCCCTGAAATTTCCCCTGCCAGATAAACTTGTCTGTCATCTTTTAGCGTGCCCTCTCCTAAAGTCTCAATGCATGCAAATTCTTTGCCAGGGCAAAAACAGATGTCCTTTAGTCCAGTGACCAAGAGAATCCTCATTTCCATCTGAAATCTGTTATCACCACCTTCACTTTCTGCATGCCCATGTGCATTCTGGGTTTTTGAGCTTTCATGACAATCACTTATTAAGCTCCACTTATAACGCTCTAGCCAACTCCTCCAAACTCCTCTTAGAAATCAATCTCAAAGGCCTTTACACATCTTCAGGTATAATTAGAACACTTATTGTTACCAATGAGAAGTTGCCTCACTTCTTGGCACCAATTTTCAGTTACTCAGCTTTTCATTTCTATGACAAGTACCTGAGATGAATCAGCTTTTATAGAGAAAATGTTTATTTTGGATCATACTTTTGGAGGTTGTGCTACATGGTCAACTGGCCTTGTTGAAAGTGGCAAGGCAGCCCAGCACAGATTTAAGAGATATTAATGAGAGGGCTGGCCAAATAGCTCAGCAGATTAAAGCGCCTGCCAGCAGGTACAGGGGCTGGGGGTTCAGTCCCCAGGTTGGCCATGCCAACCTCACCCCCAGGGTGCTCTGAGATGGCAATTGAGACTGGGCATGGTGGCACACGCCTGTAATCCCAGCTCTTAGGAGGCTGTAAACAGGCAAATCACTATGAGTCCAATCTAGTAGTGAGACCATGAACACCCTTAGACCCTTCCCTAAAGTAAAAAAAAAAAAAAAGAGACATTAATGAGCTAATAAACATTTGACAGATTTTCATTTTATACTTATGTGAGAATTGTGCTCTTAATTATTTAAAAAGTATACATTTTCCCCCCACTAACACGTGAGATAAAGCTAGACATTCTGGCTCATTCCTGTAGTCTCAGAACTCTGGAAGGCTGAAGTGGTCCAGGCTGAGCAGGTAAAGGGGGAAGGGATTGTCACATTAATATTAACCCCTAATTATTGCAGACTGATCAGGCCTGCAATCTCTCAAAAGTGGACAGCAATGGCTTACGTAAAAGAGTCAAGGGATTTGCAATTGGGGAGGTTCAAAACCATCTAATAGGTTTCCAGAATCTCTGAGGCTAAGACAAAGACCTTCCCTGGGTAGCCCATATTTATCAAACAAAGGAGGGGAGAAAGAAGATGCAGGACTCTGGGAAGGGATCGAAAGCATGCACTAGAGGAAAAAAAAAATCCTCTTTAACCAAGAAAAGAGGTTATCCACATACAGAAGATTCAAAAAAATCCATCTTTCTGAGCCTGTTCTCTATCCAATAAAGGTGGGTTAAAGACTTAGGGATGAAAACAGAAAGAATTAAATGGCTTGAAGGTTACATAGGGGAAACACTTGAGTCTGTAGGCACAAGCAAGGACTTCCTGAACAGAACTCCAACAGCACAGAAATAATAGCAAGAATTAACTAATGGCATAACATATTAAAGAGCTTCTGTACAGAAAACAAAACAATAATGAAGAGAGAACCTGCAGATTGGGGGAAATATTTGCCAGCTGCTCTTTATTTTGTCTTTTTTTTTTTTCCTGTTTTTTCTTTCCTTCCTCCCTTCCTTAGTTTTTTTTTTTTTTTTTGAGACAAGGTCTCACCATGTAATTCAGGTGGGCCTTGAGCTCACTATATAGCCCAAATTCAAGGTTGGCCTTGAATTTGTAATAATGCTCCTGACTCAGCCTCCTGAGTGCTGGGATTACAGATGTGCATCACCACATCCAGCTACTCTTCTGAAAAAGTATTAATATCTAGGATATATAAGGAACTAAAAAATTTAACCCCTCCAAAAGTGATCCAATCAAGTTTTTCCGTGTAGTCTCCGAAGCAGCAAGGCGGGCGGGTCGCCGTCAGCCATGTCCTCAGGGCGGCTGCAGCACCCGGGGGATCTGTCTCCAGGCTGTGTCAGGTACAACAAAGTTTATGCATTTTGAAGATGTATGAAGGTTGAGGACAATATTTTTCAAGAACTTATCATAGAAGAAAGTTGTATGTAAGATAACTGCAAATAATGTATAAGTCCTTCGGCAATTGTTAAAAGTACTTCATTACCTCAGGCATGGCAGTGTAGAAGGAACAATGAAGACAATGGTCAAGAAAACATGAACAGAAGCAAATGATGAAAATAATTGATGTTGAAAAAAAATCACAAGTTATGTAGAAAAATAGACTTGACTAATTATAACTGAACAATAAATTGTTTCATTTAAAATATAAAAAAGTGACCCAATCAAACAATAGGCAAAATGCTGAATAGACACTTCTCAAAAGAAGAAGTATATGGCTAGTAAGTATGAGAAAAAATGTCCATTGTCTTTAGTTATAGGGAAATGCAAATGAGAACAATCCTTATATCTTAGCTCCACTGGCTATCATCAAGAACACAAAAATCAGCGCATGCTGGCAAGGATATTGGGGCAAATGAACCCTTCTACATTATTGGTGGGAATGTACAACCTCTGGAAAACAGCATTAAGAATCCTCAAAAATACTAAAAATAGGGGCCAGGGAGATGGCTCAGTGGAATAAGTGCTTCCCTGGTAAGCACAAGGGCCTGAGTTCAATCCCTGGTTCCACCAAAAATCAAAACAAAGCAAAAAACTAAAAATAGAAATTTAATTTGACCCAGGTATTCCTCTCCTAGGTATATTACCAAGGTAATAAAGACATCATGCTGTATATGCATGTGTAACCATGTTAAGTAGCAGCACAAGTCATAAGTAAGCAAGCTCTGGAGATAGCCTAGACACCCACCAACAGACAAACAGATGAAGACATATATATTCAGAGTAGAACACTGCTCAGCCATAGAAAAGCATGAAATAGTCATTTACAGGATGGCACTTGAGACCATAATGCTAAGTGAAATAAGTCAGACACAGGAACTTAAATATGTCAGGGGCTTCTCTTATATGAGACACCTGGTCAGGTTTGGTGGCACATACCTGTTAATCCCAGAACTCTGAGTGTCTAAGGCAGGATGATCATGAGTTTGAGCTCAATTTGGACAATTTTGCAAGATCCAGACTCAAAATAAAAATATTTTTAAATACCTGGAGCATATAGTTGAGTGTGAAGGCTCTACATATTCTCACTACTGAGGAGGAAAAAAGCTTAAAATATAACCAAATAAAGAGAGGTGGTAGGAAATAACAAGGCAGACTTTCTTGAGACAGTGAAGGGGATGGCGGGATAAAGGAAAGGGAGATAAAAGGATTAAAACCACTGAAGACATGTTCCATGGGCGTGCTAGCTCCCCCAAATACTCAGAAGCACTAGGTATTCTAAACATAAACAAAAGAAAAAATGAAAACTCAACAGCGTGCGCTAACATCTGATCAGTGTCTGCTGGGGTCCCATGCTCTTCCAACTCAGCAGCAAGTACAAAGGCAAGCGGGTACGTGCTGGAGAAAAGTGCATGTACAGGAGGACGAGGACAGGCAGCAGGCCCTCCTTACCACCATCTGCTTCCATGATAGTCTCTATCCCGGTTCTGGGGGAACTGCAGTAGTCCCTTGATGAGGGTAGAGGCTCATGGCCTGATTATGGTTTCCATCATGTCAAATACTTAAGTCTACACATGAGTTTTAGTGAGGGCATATTCAAACTGTAGTACCTTGTGTGTGTGTGTGTGTGTGTGTGTGTGTGTGTGTGTGTGTGTGTGTGTGTGTTACCAAGGATCAAACTCAGGATGTTTTGCTTGCCAGGAAGGTGCTTAAGCTGCTGAGCTATCTCCCTGGCCCTGCAGTACCATTTATATTTAATACATTTATATGTGGCCACCATTATGAAATTATATTCTAAAGAGTATAAAAAGGGAAATTTAACACTTAAGTTACTAAAATCACCTTTCCTGGAGATCTTTAAACCTGAGATAATTAGCCGTAGCTCTAAAATAATGATTTTTTAATTTTATTTATTTATTTTTTTATTGAAGTACAAATATCAATGAGACAGTTTTAAGACATCTTAACAGCATGGATTTGATAAATTAATACATTGCAAACTGTTTTCATAATGTCTTGGTATTGTACAAGGTGCATACATGATATTATACTTACAGACATTATTATAGCAGATGTCTCTTATCAGTAAATTAAGAGAGTGTAGCTGTTTACGTATCTTACTTTTTATACCTGAATTATATCAAAGATTCAATAATTAATACTTTCTACCTTGTTATTTTTCTAGTGGTTATCTATAGCACTGGAAGCTGACATAATATCCTGTCCAACCACCATCAGCGCAAATCTTGCCTCTCATAGAATTATGTAGAAGCACAGCGTATCTATCCCAACTGTACTACTGACCATACACATACATCATGATTCCTCCAAAATAATGATTTTTGGAAGAATGGATATACATTTCAGTTAAAGAAAAACTTGTATAAATATTTTAATACTAAATTTATTGACACATGAAAATTCTAACATGCCTGTGGACAAAACAAGTTTACTGGGAGTCAGTGTCTAGTGTGTACTAAAATATTTATAAAGTTTTTCTTTTCCTAAAGTGTGTACACATTTTGTTGGCAGACTGTATATTAAAATGCCATCCACTCATATCATTTGATAAGTGGGAAAGATTGTTTTGGATCATCTTGCGCACATTAAAATTTTGGATGCTCAGGATTCCCACAATTCTTGGTCTCTATGTATCACACACATTTATTTCTCTCTTTCATCCTAGATTAGGCCCTGTGGGAACAGTATAAAGAACAAGATGGATAAGAAAGTTTGCAAGATGCTGATTCTCTACTTACAGTGTAGGCGGTCATCAACCTTTCAAGTCCTAGATGCTTTGGGGCCGCTGTTCTTCCTATAGCCAAGTGAAGTCAGCGGGTCGTTTCCAACAGCCTTGAACTCTACTCTCTTACCTCTAGAGACTTTCAATTGTTAAGCCAATCCACCTTTTGGAAAAGTAATTAATTCCAATTCAAATGAGAAAGCCCATAATTGCAAATCACCTTTAAATGTACCCTCTATTTTAGTCTTACAAATGATACATTTAAATTTGAGGGAAAAGTGTTAATGGGGTTAGAAGCAACAATGAAGACCCGAATTCTAATAAGTAGGTTATTAAAACACTTGTTTAAATATAAAGCTATGTATTGATTGAAAATAAATTTGTATGTAAGAGACGTCTTAAATGTTCTTTGAGACATTGCTGCGAACTGTGAGAGAGAAGTAGGTAGGACATCCGTTAAGAGTAAGCTCTTCTCCTACCCTTAAATTCCTGTACCGAATGTTCATCATAAAGTAAGTGTACTATAAATTCCACTTTCTTCCTTGAAGCATCTGTCTTTCTTCTTTAGATAAAATGGGCCTTTTTTGGTAGGCACATGACAAGGAAGAGGTTCAATGTAACAAGTAACCATGCTACTTTAAAAAGCTACATCTCAAATTACATTTACAAATGGTAGCTTTCTAAGGAAGGAGGATATGTGTGTGTGTGTGTGTGTGTGTGCACGCGCGTGCGCACATGCATTTATAAGGTTCAGAGTAGCTTCTAATTCCCTTATTAGTGTGCTTCTAATTAAATATTAATTGTATCATTGCTTGTGAAATGAAAGAAACATTGTTTTGCTGTATTTTTCCATAAGAGGAAATGAAAATGGTTAATCCATGAAAAGGAAAAAACTATGTGGAAATGAACCTTAAAATTAAAGGCTAGTATTTGATTTTATATAATTATAAAATCAACAAAAGTGATATAATTTTTAGATGGATGTATCAGTAAGATTGTTATACATAATTATATACACTATGTCTACAATTTGAGGGAATTTATTATTACACACAGTCTGAATTACCATGTACACCTGGAGAATGGGGAAACCAGTAGTCACTCACTGAAAGAATCTAGAAACCTCAAAACAAGAGGGACAGAGGAACCAATGACATTGCAGCCCTGGTTTAGAGCTGATAGCTCAGAAGCCACCTAGAGAGCTGCTGGTGAAAGTCTATACTCAAACGCTGGAGAATCTGGAGCCTGAAGTACATGGACAAGGGCAGCAGTTTGAAAAGCTCCAATACGAGGGTGCAGTGCACCTGTGCACAAGCTTGCCTCTCCTTCCCCCTTTCCTTTTCCTTCTCTGCACCCTCTGCCTACTGGAGGTGCTATGTATAGTCAGGGTAGGTCTCCCCCACTTAGTTCACTGACCCACAGGCCAGCTGTTTACAGGCCAACCCTGAAGTATGCTTTTCCCAGTTTTCTAGGCAGCTCTTGATCTGGGGTCAGAGGCCTCTGACTAATGAAAGACCAGGCACGACAGGAACAGAGCATGA
>PVKA01005758.1:58397-88560 GCA_004027165.1 Ctenomys sociabilis
GCCTGGGGTGCTAGGTGTGCAGACCTGCCGCTTGCAGGGAGAACACAAACCCACGGGCCTCGGGGCAGCTCCCTGGCCGCAGAAGCCCAGACTTCACTCCCAGCACAGCTCCTCCCTCTCAGCCAGCCTGCTCCCAGCCTGCCCTCCAACGGGTCGACAGCCTGCTGGGCCTCTCTCCCTCATCCCGGCAGTAAGAAACTGTAAAATATTGAATTAATAAAAAAACATATTGAATTAATATTTCTCAAAATGGTCAAGATCATCAAAAACCGGGAAAATCTGAGAAACTGTCATAGCTACGAGCAACTGAAGGAGAATTGACAGAACTGAATATCAAGCAGGCAAGATAGCTCAGTGGACTAAGCGGCTGCATTGGCAAGTTCAAGGACGAGGGTTCGATCCCTGGTCCTGTACGCTGAGCCAGGTCCGACCCCGGCTCACAGTGAGCTGTGACCGAGTTCGGGCATGGTGGCAGACCCCTGTAATCCCAGCGCTGGAGGCTGGCAACAGGAAAATCACTGCAAATCCGTCCGAGCTGTGTAGTGAGATACTGTACCAAATTACATAAATGAAAAAACAAACTGAGTATCTTGCGGTATCCTGGAACGGGAGAAAAAGATATTAAAACTAAGAAAATCTTAGAAAACAGTGGATTTTAGTTAGCAGCAATACATTAACAAGTGGTTCATCAATTATAGTAATAAATGTATCATACTAATGTAAAATATTAGTAATAGGAAGACTAGGGTGTGAGGGAAAACTAGAGGCACTGTCTCTTAGATTTTTTTCTAAGTTCAAAACTGTTCTAAAAATTAAGCCCATTATTTTAAAATAATAATAATAATAATAATGTTTATGCTAGTCTCTCCTTTTACTCTTTTGAGAGTGACCTTTGATATTCCTGCCAAATATTCCTTCTTCATAAAACTGTTCCATTGAGTTCCAAACTACCAAGTCTAGGATTTCTTTGAGCACATCACAACCTGCACAATACTTTTAGAATGCAGGCTTTCTGTACTACATCCAGGTATAGTGGCCCCTGTGCAAACAAAAAGGGCTCTGCGGGCTTGGCCAAAACTTTTCCAAATAGATCCTGCCACAAGACATTTATGCAATTTTTAGGTCAGGAGTTTTTATTTCCAGAATAAAAGAAAGTTATCAGGCTGGACATGGTAATGCACTCGAGAGGCTGAGGCAGAATGATTGCTGACAATTCGAGGCTGGCTTGGCTTACATAAGGGATATCAAGGCCAGCCTGGACTACATGGTGAAACCCTGTCTCAACAAAACAAAATTTTAAAAAAGTTTTCATTGTTTATAAGGGATGTTTAATTTTGAGTAGAAATGTTTTACTATTTTAGCCAATGTGTTAATCTGACAGGTAGAATTGTTTAAAATTATCCAATTGTATCTTGAGAACACTGGTTTACAAACTGGGACCTGAAAGTCTTAAAATATTGCCTTGGGTTGAATTTTGTCTCCCCTCATTCCAGTTCATATGGTGAAGTCTGAACCTCTAGCTCCTCAGAATGTGGCGCTGTCTTGGAGATAGGGTCTTCACAGAGGTATCAAGTTGAAATAAAACCATTTAGATTGGACCCTAACCTAACATGACAAGAATTTGTTTGTTTGTTTACTTATTTATTTGTTTGGTATAGGGTCTTATTACACAGCTTGAACTTGTAGTGATCCTGCTATCTCAGCCTCCCCAGCATTGGGATTATAGGTATGCTCCACCATGCCTGGTTTTGGTGGCCAGCTCAGAGCTGGGCCAGCATGGCATTTGGTGGCGGGGATCAAAACCAGGTCATTGCACTCGACAGGCAGGTGCTTAGACCCCCAAGCTGTCTCCCTGGCCTAGAAATTTTTACTTTAAAATAAAAATGTATTTGGACTCAAAGACATGCAGAGACAGAAGACAATGGAAAGAAACACAGAGAGAAGACAGCAAGCTATAAGCCAATGAGAGGCCTGGGAAACAGCCTTCCCTCGCAGTCCACAGCAGGAACCAACCCTCCTCCTCAGACTTCCACTTCCAGAAGTGTGAGACCATAAGTTTGTTGTGTAAGCTCCCCATTTGTGAAATTCTGTTACTGCAGCCCCAACACACTAATACAAACACACTTGGGACACTTTTGGAAGAAGGATAAAGTGGACAGCCAGTTCTCCTTGTTTGTGTGTTGGGTTTCTTAAATACAATTTCTTTGCATGAAGGACTTTGTGCAGTCAGGGAGGTCTCCAAAGAAACGTATGGTATATGTATTAAGGGATTTTATTTATTTATTTGGTACAGGGTCTTGCTACCCAGTTCAAATTCATAGCGATCCTCCTGTCTCAGCCTCCCTAGTGCTAGGATTACAGGTGTGTACTACCACATCTGGTTTCGTCCAAGGCTGGGTGGCCATGTGGTACCTGGGATCAAACCTGGATCCTTGTGCTTGCCAGGTAGGTGCTTACACCACTGAGCTATCTCTCTAGCCCCTTGAGAGATTTATGTATGGCATAAATACAAGTTTTTGTTGTTTTATTTCCATAGTTCTGGAGACAGAACCCAAGGCCTTGTACTGAGCTATATTTCTAGCCCTTCGTTTTGAGTCCCAGTCTAAATTGCCCAGGATGGACTGACACTTCCAATCCTCCTGACTTAGCCTCTCTGAGTGCTGGGATTACAAGCATGCAGCAATACACCCAGCTAGGGCTGGCCTGATAGTTCAGTGGACTAAGGTACCTGCTTAGACAGGCTCAGGGAATGGGGTTTGATTCCTGGCGTGCCATGGTGGCTCCGTTCCCAGAGTATGCTGAGACAGCGACTGAGACTGGGCATGGTGGTACACACCCATAATCCCAGTGTTTAGGAGGCTGTGTAGTGAGACCCTGTACTAAATACGTTAAAAAAAATTTAAAAAAAAAAGCTAAATGTTTTCACTTACACCACTGTGACTGATAAGTCTGAAATTTGTAGGACAGTACTGTAGTTGATGTGGTAATCCTGAGGCAGAATTTCTTCTTGAGGAAGCTGTTTTCTGCTCTTTAGTCTTTCACTGATTAGATGAGGCCCACAACCTGGTATAGTGACACATGTCTGAGATCCCAGCACTCAGGAGGCTGAAGCAGGAGGATTTCCACGAGCTCTAGGTCAGACTGAACCACACAGTGAGACCTTGCCTAAAACAATTTTAAAAAATGAGGTCCACACACTTTGTTAGAAGTAATCTCTTTTATTCATACTCACCTCATTAGGGCCGGTGGTATAGCTCAGCAGACTAAGCGCTTGCTTAGATAAGCGCTGCGGCCAGGGTTCAATTCCTGGATCCACGATCCACATGCCGCACCAGCCCCGCCTTCGGGTGTGCTGAGCCAGCGATGGAGTCAGCATCTGTAATCCCAGCCCTAGGGAGGCAGGAAGCAGGAGGATCACTGTGAATGTGGGCTGCATAGTGAGACCCTGTCCAAAAAAAAATCCTAAAAAAAAACAAAAACTTTTTGGGCCAGGGACATAGTCACCTCGTTGTAGATGTTAGCCCTGTACCAAATGCCTTCAGGGCAACATAAAATTACTAGCTATGTTGACACAAAACTAACCATCATACAGCAAATACCTACAGTCATGCATTTTGTTCCCTGTGTAGCCCTGGGAAAACCAGAACCTTCTGGCTCAATTTCTTTTCAGGAGTGGCCAGAGCGATACCACCATTTCAACCCACCAAAGTAGCATCATGGATAAGCACATAAAGAATGTAGTGAAACACCTATACTTTTGCAGGTAAAGAATGCACCCTTAATAGAAATAATGTCTGTGATTATGATAGAGGGATTTCTTTCTACAACATCCCATGATTTTCTGAAAATAGAATTGAATAATCTTAGACTGAATCTTTTAGTACAACAGGTTATGAGCTTTTCAAACAAACTTCAGTGAAAATCATCTAGTCCATCTGTAGCAGAAAATGCCCCACCACCCCACCCCTCACCGGTGTACTCCAGCGTAGTGGACTGACCACCGCTGGTCAACTTGTAGTGCCCAGCTGACCTGAACTAGCATGGTGTGTTGGGTATGGAAGGCTGATCTGAGGATTGCCAGCAGCATAAGAGACAGAACTGGAGAAGAAAAAGAGATGCTGTCTGGAAGTTGCTGGAGGCTGTAGAGAGGCTGTTGGGAGCTGCTGATTCTCTTGGAGGAGCTTTGCATGCTGGTTTTCCCGATGAACTCAGTGTCAAAGGAGCTCAGGATCTTGTCGTCACTAAGACTGGTTGTGCGGCACACAGGGGGAGCTCTGGCCCTCACTTTGAGCATTACTTCCTGTGCACAGAGTCCTGGAGAAGTCTGTAGCTCTGGCTTTCCTGATGGGAACTCGGCTTTTCTCATCATTGCAGGAGCTCAGTACCTCGCTGTTGCTGTGGATGACTGTGGTACCTTTCAGGGCAGCTCTGGTTCTTACCTTGAGCATCATTTCCTGACTCCAGTGCAAATCCCTCAGCCTGCTGGTACAGATCCTGCAGCCCATTGGCACAGACTTTCTAGTTTTCACCACTGACATTGGAACCTTCCCAGGGCAGATCCTTGATGGGACATCTAGACAGAAGCCATAACAACAGGTGTGCACCATCACACCCAGCTTTGAAGTTTATTTTTAAAAGTAGGTATTGGATAGCATTAAAAAGTACTCGTTAATTTTTCCAACTGTGATAAAAGAATCAGGACTATGAACACAAATTGTATTAGAGGGATATATAGATATATATTTATAGATAGATAGATAGATAGATAGATAGATAGATAGATAGATAGATAGATATCATGTATTTTCTTTCAAATCCTTCAGCAAAAAGAATCATGAGGCAACATAAAAATATTAATAACTGCTAACATAAGTGACAAATATATACATGTATTCATCCTTACCCTTTTTTGGAGGGGGTGTTAGAGACTGAACCCAGGGCCTCATACATGCTAAGAATATACACTACCACTGAGCTTTAACTGATCCCCCTCTATACTCTGTTTTAAGGTTTTCATGGTGAAAAGTAAAGTACAAGAAAGCAGTTCACTTTCTTTCTGTTCCTTGGCTCTCAGGCAGCCTGTCTCTAGCCATGTACCCAGTCATCCACTTGTCTTGGTAGGAAATCTAATCCCATCTCAGATTGACCCTACCAGAGCATTTCCATTCTCTCTTGATACTTGCTATAACATTTTCAAGAAGGAAAATCATGACAATATGTTAATATCTATTAAAAAGGCATAAATCCTGTCCTGATTAGGTCACCAAATGACACAGGAATTTGACTGAGGTAGGGCTGGAAAGGTAATATACAGTGAAGCTTTTATTATTTTTAGTACTTTATTTGTGAAAAGATTTGATAGGGTGGACCAAGCTATTTATGTCTCGTGTTAACCATCCTCTCATCATCAAGTATTATTAATTAAGCATCCTCTGTGTACCTATGCTAAAAACTAAAGTGATTGACATGAAGAAATCCAGGCCTTGGATTTTGAGATACCCAGGTAAGCTACCTAAGGCTTCAAATGAACCAAATAATTACAAATTTCTGGTTGTAGGCATCTTCATGTTTCAGAGAAACACAAATAGCATCACACCCCCGGGACACCTAGGAAAGATAGAATAAACTGTATTTATGCTTAGATTATATAATCTAATAAACAGAAATTGCACCATCAGCTGCAGCAAAATTGGAAGCACTCCATTTTTTTGTGATTATCATTTGCTTGACCTTTGAAAAAAATTTTTAAACCCAGATGAGAACACTGTTGCTGTTTTGTTAAGGGTTCTCAGTAGGAGTGAAATGTTCAAACTTAAATTCATTTCTTCCCTCTTTGATGGTTGACAGCTAAAGCTCAAGATGTATAACAAGAAAGCTTTCATCAGCTCTTCAAAACAGTACTGTTCACTAATGTTACAAATCCAGATATGCAAATTCCCACCCATATATTCCAGTTAAGCCAGCCCTGTCACTCATCAATTGTGACCTTAGACTAGTCATTTAATGTTTCTGAGCCTGTTTTTTTTTTTTTATCCAAATAAGCGAGTACAAGGCAAGTACAGTGGTCCCTCACTTACCACAGAGGTTATGTTCCAGACACTCCTGCCATAGGTGAAAAACAGCAAAGTAGCAGCGTTGTATTTATTTTAGTATTTATATATATATTAAGGCTTTATAAATCCTTCCCACACTCTTGTAACACTTTCCCACACTTTTAAAAACACTTCTAGGGCTGGGGAGATAGCTCAGTAGAATAAGCATTTGCCTGGCAAGGGCAAGGTCCTAACTTTAATCCCAGTACTGCAAAATAAATAAATAAATACACTTCTAACATTTTTCACCATTTTCTAAGCTCATAAACCTATGCAATTTTAACAATGTACATGTACTGTACAGTATGCAAAAATCCCACGATATACAAAAAAATCCATGATAAATAATTTAAATTGATATATTTTGAAAACCTGTGAAACAGTGAATCCCTGAAAGTTGAGCTGCAAAATAGCTAGGGACTGCTGGATAAGGCAGCTTCAAAACACCGTGCCCTGCTGGCTGCATAATTTCTAAATTATATCTTAATATAATGTTTTTTTTTTCTCATTAAACTTTGTTTTAGTCAGTCTCAAAATTCTGTGACAGATTTTTGGTCAAGTTGTTTCCATTAAAAAGTATTGATTTTAAAAACTAATAATTTAAAAACTGCCACACACACACAAAAAAAAAAAATGGTCCACAAAACATTCTCCTTTCCTTCTGAAGGTTTTATGATGCATTGTTATCATTAACCAGTCTTTCACTATTAAACTGAAATGCCCAGTTGGGAGAAACAGTTCTGAGACCAGTCTTCTACCACCGATTAAGACTGGGGTGGCAGGTGGCAGGGATAACATTCATTTATCCTTCTGAGCTTTCTGGGCAGACTTGGTGACCTTGCCAGCTCCAGCAGCCTTCTTGTCCACAGCTTTGATGACACCCACAGCAACTGTCTGTCTCATATCATGCACAGTGAAACGACCCAGAGGTGGGTAGTCAGAGAAGCTCTCGACACACACAGGCTTGCCTGGAACCACGTCAACAGTGGCAGGATCACCAGGTTTCAAAAACTTGGGCCCATCTTCCAGCTTCTAACCAGACTGGCAATCAATCTTTTCTTTCAGCTCAGCAAACTTGCAAGCAGTGTGAGCTGTGTGACAATCCAGGACAGGAGCACAGTCAGCACTGATCTGGCCGGGATGGTTCAGGATAATCACCTGAGCAGTGAAACCAGTGGCTTCCATTGGTGGGTCATTTTTGCTGTCACCAGCCACACTGCCACATCAGACATCTTTAACAGACACGTTCTTGATGTTGAAGCCCACATTGTCCCCAGGAAGAGCTTCACTTAAAGCTTCATGGTGCACTTCAAAAGAGTTGACTTCAGGTGTGACGTTGACTGGAGCAAAGGTGCCCACCATGCCAGGTTTGAGAACACCAGTCTCCACTCAGCCCACAGGAACAGTGCCAATACCATCGATTTTGTAGACATCCTGGAGGGGCAGCCACAGAGGCTTGTCAGTGGGGCGAGTGGGTGGAAGGGTGCAATCCAAAGCGTCAAGCAGTGTGGCTCCGCTGGCACTGCCATCTTTACCAGTGACCTTCCATCCTTTGAACCAAGGCATGTTAGCACGTGGCTCCAGCATGTTGTCACCATTCCAACCAGAAATTGGCACAAAAGCTACGGTGTCAGGGTTGTAGCCAATTTTCTTAATGTAGGTGCTGACTTCCTTAACAATTTCCTCGTATCTCTTCTGGCTGTAGGGTGACTCCGTGGAATCCGTTTTGTTAACTCCAACAATTAGTTGTTTCACACCCAGGGTGTAAGCCAGAAGGGCATGCTCACGGGTCTGCCCATTCTTGGAGACACCAGCTTCGAATTCACTAACGCCACAGGCAACAATCAGGACAGCACAGTCCTGTAATCATGTTTTTGATGAAGTCTCTGTGTCCAGGGACATCAATGATGGTCACCTAATACTTGCTGGTCTCAAATTTCCACAGGGAGATGTCAGTGGTGATACCATGCTTACGCTCAGCTTTCAGCTTGTCCAACACCCAGGCATAGTTGAAGGAGCCCTTCCCCATCTCAGCAGCCTCCTTCTCAAATTTTTCAATGGTCCTTTTGTCGATGCCACCGCATCTGTAGATCAGATGGCCGGTGGTGGTGGACTTGCCCGAGTCCACGTGTCCGATGATGACGATATTAATGTGAGCCTTTTCCTTTCCCATGTTGGCTTGGATTCAGTGGTGGCTTTACTACACCTGTGCTCTCACAGCAAACCCGTTGCGAAAAAGCAATGTTTATATGTTTTAAAACATTTTAAATCAATGCTGTTATTTAAACACAGTACTGATGAATGGTTTCAATAGTATTTCACCTATTCTTTTTTATTTTTTCATACATTTTATATGCATGACACTTTTATTTTTCAAACTTAATGTTAACTTTTTCCTAAGGATCTATGTGGTAGTAGAAAAATAATGAGAAAGCCAGGGAGATAGCTCAGTAGAATAAATGCTTGTCTGGCAAACTCAAGGTCCTGAGTTCAATCCTTATTACTGCAAAAAAAAAAAAAAAGAAAAAGAAAAAATAAAAATAAAAAACATAAATAAAGTATTAAGCTTTCCCTTACACACACTGAGAATGCCCAGTAAACTTCTAAAGAGCAAGCAGGGTCTACAAAGCACAAAGCAGAGAAAAATTCATCTGGCCAAGGGGGAATGGAGGTGCACAGTTCAGATAATTTCATCTTCTAAGTGTTACTGACCTGAATTGTGCGGTTTGGCTGTATCAAAACTTTAAGTGCTTTGATAATTGCACATTTTTCTCTTTGGTTTGTACTGCTTAAACTCCACCTGAACAGGAAAAAAATCATCTTTGAAAATTAGGTA
Organism: Ctenomys sociabilis; assembly: GCA_004027165.1. NCBI lineage: Eukaryota > Metazoa > Chordata > Mammalia > Rodentia > Ctenomyidae > Ctenomys > Ctenomys sociabilis. Next base: position 67,326 of record PVKA01005758.1, read on the forward strand.
GAGCAGCAATGAGACATTCAGGCTGTTTTTAGTGGTTAAAGTAACTAAGATGATCTGAGTGTGCCATGGTATCTGGTGAACAGGAAAGACTGAAGAGGCAGCAAGCTAAGAAGGGCTCATGAAAACCTCCAAGGTGAGACAGAGCAGGTCTGGGAGAAAGCCCTACACCAAGGTGATTGCCCCAGCTCTGTCTCTGGCTCTCAGGATGGCTGGAGGGACTCAGGTTCACCTTCCAGGGCTGCCTTTGCTGACTCGGTGGCCTCAAGTGTTATCTGCAGTGTCCCCCATGTTTGCACTTACCTTGGAGTCACAAGCACAGCATGCGGGACTTCCCATCTGTTACCACAAGCATGAGAACACATCTTCTTCCCATCCTCAGCCAGGGCAGATCTCAGGTCCCATTAGCCAAGGAATGGCTATAGTTAAAACCAGATTCCAGAAAGATCACTTCCAAATCACCCAGATCCTAGGCCTGCTTCAAAGCCCAGACTTCGAATCTCAGAAAATAGTCAACAAGTGGATAGACATTTCTTGCAAACTGACCCAAAGCAAAGTCCTGGATTCAGCCGGGCGTGGTGGCGCATGCCTATAATCCCAGCACTCGGGAGGCTGAGGCAGGAGGATTGTTGTGAGTTTGAGACCAGCCTGAGCTACAAAGTGAGCTTAAGGCCAGCCTGAACTGTATAGTGAGACCCTGTCTCAAAAAGACAAAAAAAAAAAAAAAAAAAAAACAAAGTCCTGGATTCAGTCTTGTGGGCAATATCAGCTGCTGGTACTTACAAAGTAATAGAAATAGAAAAAACACATACAACTAAGTACCTTATGGAGAGTGTTATGACAGAAGAGAGAACTCAAAGCGCATGTTATTTGTTATAGGAAAAGAGTTAAAAGATGGGGAAGTAACAGTGACATCTTTATGCAGCAGTAACATTTGAGTTTTACCTTAAAGGATGGGTTAGCTTCCAGCCAATGGATGGACTAGGGAGGTTTCCAAGAAACACATCTGGCTGCCTGGGCTTAGAAGACATTGAGTGTGCACAGTCCTAGTATACCAATACACAGAAGGTCATGCAAGATGAGCTAGGGGGGTGAGGAGGGAACAACCCTGAGGCACATCTTGACACTGGATTCAAGCGAGGGTTTTAAAGGAGCTCAAGGACACAAATGCCACCCTTTGCACATCCTTGATTAACCTGAAGTGCTCACTCCACATAAACAGTGACATGCTAATCAGTGAGATCTTATTTTTTGATGTCACCTTTTCTTTCTTTTATTTTTAATTGTTTGACCCTGGACATCAGGATAAGATTATAGTGATTGTCTTTTCGCTGTTTTGCCTAAAAATACCTTCGTCATGTAGCCTCAAACCCATGCCTCCCCTGGGTCTTATGAAAAGTGATTAGCAAAGAAATCCAGAAGGATGAGGCTTTCATTCTGGAGCCACTACCTCCTTGGCCGGTTGGAGTTTTTACCTCAGTTAACTTCAACACCTGAAGACTGTCGTGGATGCTCTCTGGGGCCAGCAAGGTGTTAGCAGCAAGGGCCAACAGAAGCCTGTGTCTGTCCTCAGCATCACAGAGCTTCCAGGCCTCCCCTGCTGAGAAGGGGGAGCCTCTTTGGCTGCCCAACCCCCTATGGCCAGCCCGCAAGGTGGTGGAAGCATGTGTGACTCAAGGGACTAAAGAGATAGTCTCTGGCGTTCCACTGTTCCCAGCTCTCTTTCCCAGACTTTTACCCGCTATGAGTCTCTTCTGTTCTCTGCCTCTTCCGATTCTCCACAGCTATTCTTTCCCTCTTGCCTCTCCGTTCTTCTCTTTCTCTTCTCCCATATACAGACCGATGGCTACGAATTCCCCCAAACCTTCAGTTCTTAAACTTTCATTTTCTTCCACCAGGGGTCGGCTTTGTTTCCTTTTTTACCCCCCAAAGCTGATGAGGCTCCCATGCTGCAAGAGATCTTAGCTCACAGCCTTTTTAGGAAGTGTCGAAGGCGAGCCGTGGTCCGTCCACTTGGTCGCAGACGAGCCCTGGAGGGGAGAGGTCCGCCAAGGCGGCGGCTGGAACCCCGCGCGCCATCAAAGTGCCCTTCTCTGTCCCGCGTTGAGCCTCTGAACTAGATCGAGTCTCTGGTTGGGGGGAGCAGGAAATGTTGGCGGGCAGTCACGTGAAGTCAGGGCAACTATCTGGACCGTGAGCACCGTGGCTTGGGCAGCAGGCCACGACGCTCCATCCAAGAAAGGCCCGCACGTTGCGCCCACCTCCGGGCAGACGCAGGCCGAGGGACCCGACCCCCGCAGGGGGAAGAGCCAGAAGAGCTCAGCCCCGACCGCCCCTGGGCCAGACCCGCCCGCCCGCGCGTCGCTAGGGCCAGGACTCCACCGCCAGCGTCTGCACCTGCGACTGTCCCATCAGCGGACCGAGGTACCAGGCTCCAGCTACCCCCCTGAGCACCCAGGACTAGGCGTCCCTCTCCAAAAGCCTTTCTTCTAGTCTTCTGTCTGTTTCTTGCTACTCCCTCTGGCTGCAAACCAAAAGAGGAGCCCAAATACAAAAGTCAAGTCGAATTCGAAGCTTGCGGCTTGAGCGCTCCCGACGCCCCCACCCCCCCCCTTAAATTGTGTTTCAAAACAACATGGTGACTTTTGGACAACATTTTTCTATTTCACCCGCACCACAATAGAGACGCGATGAATGCGACTGGTGAAATGTTTGGCTGTGTCACATTCAGTCCCGCAGGCTGGCTTGGGCCAGCATTGGGGCTCCGCTTTGTGTTATGTTCATGGAGAAGATATTAATTAAAAGAAATACATGATTAAAAAGTAATGAGTTGAATAAAAATTATCTCAGCTCATTTTCTGATTATGTTAATTGTTAAAAACCCTTCAATCACGCCGTTGCAGTCAATGGGCTTTAATGTGAAATTAGTGGGCTCTTGATAACTTACAGTCCAGAATAATCCTGGCGGTTTAGTCATCATTCCTAATAACAAGGATGTTGCTCAGAACAGAAATTTTACATGATTTTGATACATTCAGCCCTTCCCCCATGTGTCATTTAAAAAAAAAAAAAAAAAAAAAGGCCTAGCTTGCCCGAGATCTCCAACTCCTCCTTCCACGGTGGGCCGCTGCCCAGGCCAAGGCTTGAGTTTGCGTTCCGCCTCTCTGGCTCAGACCTCCCCAGAGCGCTGTCCACGGGTTATGATGCGGGCTCCGCGGTCTGGTGCCTTTGGGAACCGTGCGCAGCCTCCTTGCCCGCGAGGCCCAAGGCCAAGCTGCTCTCTGGGCCGTGCTCCGGGGCCAGGGTGGAGGTGGGGGAGGATGGGGTGACAAGGGACCAATGGGTTTCAGGTTTCTCAGCTACCAGGCTGGAGCGGCCGCTTGGGAACTGGTGGCCGAGTACGTCGAAATGGCCCTAGTGCGCCCCCCTGGGCCGCAGATCCGGGTGCGAGCGGTAGCGTGCTGGGCTCCAGGCTGCGCTCTCCCCGGACTTTGGACGCCTCAGATTTCAAACCCTCGGAGCAGAGGGTCAAGCCTCCAGAAGGTCCTCTTGCCTTACAGCTTGGCCTGTACCCTGGGGGCAGGGTAGGTTCTTACCAGGTTTCCACTGGCTTAACAGAACATAGTGGATTTCCTACCTGACTGTGGTCAGTGTCTGTGCATTCCGCAGCCCCTGGCCTTTTGGATGCCCTGAGAGCACCTCCCCTACCTGGGACAAACTGTCCAGCTGGCAGGGTTAGGTGACACTCCAGTAGAGGGGGAGGAGGGATGTCTCCTGTTTCTCTCTCTCTCTCTCTCTCTCTCTCTCTCTCTCTCTCTCTCTCTCTCTCTCTCTCTCTCTCTCTCTCTCTCTCTCTCTCTCTCTCTCTCTCTCTCTCTCTCTCTCTCTCTCTCTCTCTCTCTCTCTCTGTGTATGTGCGTGATACCAGGGATCAAACTCAGGATCTTGTGCTTGCCAGGCAAGCACTTATTCCACTGAGTTATTTTCCCAGCCCTCCTGCTTTCTTTACACATATTTCACACTACAAATACTTTTTACTCTCAGTGGGTCAAAGAAAAAAAAGAAGAAAATCCTCCTTTTTTACTTTTGGAGAAAGAGAAGAATGTAGTGCTCAAATTAGGCCTGTGAGGCTAACAGTGTAGGGTTTGAATCTTGGGTGAGTGTGGGCGATGGGCTGCTAGAAGGACGGCCTCCAAGCCCCTGCACCTCGGGTGTTAGATGTCTAGGAACCCAAGATTTCCTCTTGGGGCTCTAAGGTGCCTTGGCCAGCCAACCAACTGAGCTGAAAATGCCCTCCACAGAACTGAGGGACACAATCCCATTTTTCTCCCCAAAATAGATGAGGAAGTGGCATTTCCTGAAATTATGTGCACGTACATCTCTATATATACCAAAGTCTGGAGATACTGGTGCACAGAAAGTTGGTGGGTTGTGGAGGGAGAGGGCTAGCTAGATAGAGGGCATGTGTGGGTGCGCCTGTGCGTGCACTCGACTATGCTTTAGGCTCTGTGTTTCAAAGTGTCTATTTTCTTTCAAAGCTCCTACCTTTAAGGATGTCTGGATAGGGTGGGGGCCATGTAGTCCTTAATTTGTTTGCTGTTTCTCTGGCAACTTTAAAAGAGCAATTTTCTTTCTATGCCTGTTTTGTTTTTTCACCTCCTCAGCCCAAACAGGGAGGAATCTTCCTAGGATGGTGGGGCGGCAGGGAAGGTTGGAGGAACTGGCTGGGAAGAGTCCCAGGACTAATTCTCCTTGTTCGTCTATTTGCATCCGCTGTTAAGCTGAGGATCATTTTAATAAATAACAATGAACAGGAATGGCATCTAGAGGGCTTGTCGGCAACATTTAAAAGCCAATAGAGTTTATAATTCTACTCTATCATTTCTTATTGATTAGAGTAATCAAGATAAAAAGCTAGCCAGGCTCGGAGAACTTCAGCAGCATATCATTAAAGATAAGAGTCAGTTAATTCTGGAGCCGGGGTAATGTGGCTGAAATGAAGAGTTCATTTGCATGAGATGCTGAGCCCAGTAACAAGGGGACAAAAATCACTAATTAGGATTGCAGAATGTCGCCATCTCTGCAAGCACCCTTTCCAGACTGCGGACCAAGCTAGATTCCGTTTATGTAAATCTGGGGCAAGACTGAAAGCACTCACTGGCTTTGTAGATGGCAATCCCCCCCCCCCCAACGCCTTTTCCTGGTTGGGCTCCCAACTTGGGCCGGGACGGGGGTCACTAAGGTCTCGCCCACTCCTTCCATGGCTACCCCTCACCCCCATTCGTGCAGCTCCGGGAGAGCTTCCTACGCCTCCCGCCTCCCTGTCGGGGTATGTGGGCAAATGTCCGGTGTCCCAGGGAGCGAATTCCACCGCCTGGTCCTTGCCTAGGGTTTCGCTCTGATAGGCGAGGCCCTGGGAGGCCAGCTCGGTGCAGGCCTTCGGGGTGAGGGACGAAAGAGCCCTGCAGGCCCCACAGGAAGCTTAAGGCACTGTAAGGGTCCCCAAACCAGACCCGGTTTCTCTGTGCCACCACCCAGGTGACTCGAGCGAGTCCCTCCGTCTGTCTACATTCTGGACGGAGCCACTCCATGGGCCCGTTGGGCGAGTCTTGGGCGCTGGTGACGCAGGAGTGTGCACGTGCGACATGAGCCGGTGTGCGCAGAAATGCGTGTGCGTGTACTTGCTTGTAGGTGAAGTGTGAATGCTTCGCAAGTGTGAGGTGTTTTTGCTCTGCAAGTGTGCGCACGAGTGTGAATGCTAGCGTAAGTGGACTGTGTGGTGTGCAATGTGTGTAAGTTCGCGATACGGTGTGCGTGGTGTGCGCTGTGGCAGTGGCACGAAATGAGGGCCAGGGTGACAGGCCCAAGGAATTTCTCAAAGGCAGAACCCAGCAAACTTCATCGCTGGGTACAGGGAGAGGTGGGACTTGAGTGCTGCCCCAAGCGCCCCGAGACGCTAGAGCGGATAGTCTGGGGTGCGAGCCCAAGGAGGAAGGAAATGTCACTTAAAAGTAGCTTCACCTTTCGCCCGGGGCAGGTTTCCCGGCCCACCTGAGGTACAAGAAAGGAGCCACGTAGGCACTCCAAGTGGGACTTTGAGCGTAACGAGAGAAATGGGCGCGGGAAGCCGCGACCTCCACCCCTTTCTCTGTGGCAGGAAGTGAGTCTGGGCTGCTGTTCCTCCTCTCACCCAAGTCATCTGGGAATGGAGGCTGGGACCGCGAACCCCTCGAAGTTCTCTGCCAGAGGAAGGGCGACAGGGTGGTGCCTGGGGCGACCCCTCCAGGAGACGCTGGGTCCCCCATGACCTCGGCCTCCGGAAAACAAACTTACAGCTCCACCGCGGGAGCAGGCAGAATCACCACCCGGGTTGGATGGCGGCGGCGTGGAAGGCGGTCCCAGCCGGGGCTCCCTGTGCCAGACGCGGGCCGCGCGGAACCCGGGCGCAGTGTGGGAGTCGTGGGCAGAACGCGTGGGGCGGCCCGGCAGGGGGGGTCGGGTCGCTCGCCCCCCGCCCCCCGCTCCCACCCGCTCTCCAGGGAATTCTGTGGGTCGCGCACAGCTGGGGCTCCCTCCCCACCACCCTGGGGCCTCCCCATACAGAATAAAGTCAGTCTGTATTTAATGGTTATGGCGGATGTGAGGGGGATTTGGCAGAGGCAGCAGAGGGGCCCTCCGCTCCCAAACGTCGCTCCGCACGTCGTGTGAGTCTACCAACCCACCACGACCCCATATTCTTGTGCGGGTGTCTGACTCGAATGACAAGCGGGCTGATTTTTTCAGTACATAGCTGGGAAATGTAGTGAGTGATAATAGAGATTTCTCTTTCATTTTTTACGCTTGACTTGGTTATTGTTGCTTTTCTTTTCCCGTGATTCCTTCTGAGGATTAGCTCTGACTTCCCCGCTATTGGCGGTCAAAGTGGCCCCGACTCGGGATGACAATTGACGGGGATCAAGGGATTGCCCATTCTGTGCCTGTAAGAACGGATTCGTGCCACAGAAACTCATCAAGTGGAGGCGCAGAATAAAGACCGTGCGGGGGTAAATGTATTCATTGAGAAGGGTTCTCCCAAATTGCTTCTAAGTTTTTTTAATGAAAAGTAACGATTGCAGCAATCAGCGGCTTTTTGGCGGATTACAAATCTGGAGGGAGCTGCGACGCGGCATTGAAAAGTGCCCCCGCCTCCGCGCGGGGCTGGCATTCACAGAGGCGGCGGGGGCCGGGGTCCCGAGCACACAAAGGCCGGGAGGGGCGATCCGAGGAGGTGCCCGGGGCGCTGGGCGCGGCCCGGGGTAAGTGGGCTCGAGGTGTCCTGGGCGCAGGAGATGTAGGCGCCCCGCGAAGGAAGGCGAGGGTCCCGGGAGCGGAGAGGGGGCCTATGGATGCCGAGCTGCCACCATAGCCAACAGTGGGCGAATTCCAGCAACTGGAATAAGAACAGAGGGTGGCAGAGGGAACCCATCCCCAGGGTGGGCAAGGGAACGGAAAGTGCCACCTTCTCTCCCACCTTCAATGTTGGTCCTTCAAGGTTCGTTTCTTGTTAGGGATGCCCAGGTCTGCATCTGTAACCGAGGCAAGGAAACCCTGCTCTGCAGGGTGGGAGGGTGGGACTCCCCCTGCACCTTACAGGCCTCAGGGGAGGGAAAACTGAGTCTCACCTTCGTGGGGGTGAATGTGCGCAGTTAGGACAGCCTGATCCACCTGCATCTGAAGTGCAGCTTCTCCGGGTCGCCCGCTGTGCCCCTGGAGCAGAGAATGGCCCTGGAGTGCAGGAGGGGGGGAGGCAAGAGGGGGCTAGGACAAATCTCGGTTCCCACAGAGGCAGAATCAGCCAGCCTCATTCGGCCTGGTTTTTAAATCTACATTTACTTTTTTCAATAGTGTATTTTCGAGTAGGAGGTACATCTTTAGGGCTCCGACCTTTTGAAGGCCCTCTGAAGCAAATAAGGGGAGCGGAGAGCACAGGGCGGGCAAAGGAGAAGAGAAAGAAAGGCTCGCCCCGCTCCTTGCCCCTGCTCAAGTGGAAGAATCCATCCAGCAGGCAGGTTCACGTCGCTGAAGGTTTAACTTTTTTTCTTTGCAGCTTGTCAATGCGACCATCTCTTTGATGGGACGGTCCTCAAGGTGACACATTTCTGAACTTCACCCCCTTTTCAAACTAACTCCCTACCTCCTTGTTAGTGGCCGGCTCTGAACTTCTGCAGAGTGTTTTTGTGTGAGTCAAGGCTCATTCACGGCGCCTTTGTGGGCCTCTCCTCCTTTCAGGCCTCAGCGTGTTACACCAATTAAAGGGCGACGTGCTGTAAATGTAATGGGCCGCGCCGCGATTGTTTCTGACAAGCAACAAAACACATAGATCCACCCCTTAGATTAGGCCGTTGAAGGGGAGGTTGAGGCCGGTCAGTTTACTGAATAGTTTGTGAACTGTAATTCTGAGGACTCATGCGAAAAAAAGTCTCTTCCCACCTCCCTCACTTTGCTCCCCCTTCCAGAAAGCGCCAAAAAAGAAAAGGAACAAGGGGGGAAAAGAGAAAAAAAGTGACATCCATGGGGCGGAATGGGGTCACCAAAGAAAAAAACCTGGGCTAGGGGCTTGTTCTATCACTGGGACAGTCCAAAGAGCTCTTTTAGCTCTTCAACCCCCACCCCCTTGCTCTTTGAAAGCAGCTGGCTGGTTCTCCGGCCACAGCAGCCTTCTTCCAAGCTGTGGGCCTGGTTCTCCACAATTAGGATTTGAGATCAGACAGGCAGAGGGAGAAGTCAGGTTGCCTTACCTCTGTCCGCTCTGCTGACTTCTCCTTCAGCCTTGGTTCTTCCCAGGCAGGTGCTCAAATGCTGCCCCTCCCCGGGCCAGCTCTGACTAGCTCCGAGCAGCTCTGGGCAGCTTTGACCAGCTCTCTGCTCCTCTGCCTCCTGCTCCTCTGCCTCCATCCACATCAGCACCCCTGGGTCATCACCTGGACTTCAAGGAGCACATTTCAGCTAGGAAGGAAAGAGAGATCCATTACTTTACCTTCCTAAGTTCTGAGGCCCAGAGAAGTGAAGTGACTGCACCAGGTCACCAAGCAGGTCACTAAGCTGCGACCAGAGATCAGATGTCCTGTTCTTTGCTTCCATCTCACTGTCCCTACAGGTACTTAAGGAACCCCAGGTCGTCTCAAGGCTTTGCTTCTGTGCTCTGGCCTTTCCAGCTCAGTTCTGGTTAGAATAGGGAAAATCTTTCTGTGACACTTCCTCAGCTACTGCTACTCAGTGTGTCTCCCATCCCTAACCTCTTCTATTGCCTTCTTCTTGACATTTCCACCTCTTTTTATTTTATTTACTTTTTTTAAATTTAGAGACAGGCTCTAAACTGCCTTGGCTGGGCTCTCATGATCCTCAAGTTTCAGCCTTCCCAAAGTCCTGGGATTTCAGGTCACCATGCAGTCCCAGGAATCTACTCATTCATTCTTGAAGAAATATCCCACTGTACAAGTGACACTTCTGTGAAGCCATCCCAGGGATGCAAAGAGCCTAAGAAAGGAATGACATGTAGCCTGATGGAGGAACTGAATGAAGGAGTGTGTGTGTGTGTGTGTGTGTGTGTGTGTGTGTGTGTGTAGCAAGGCTGGAGAAGAGGCAAAGATCAGATCCCAGCAGCTTTGTGGGTGATGCAGGATTTTGGACTGTACCTCTGATGCCCCTGTGAACCACCTGCCCCACGCGGAGGCAGGGGCACTTTTCAATATAGGACTGTATGTCATATATATTATGACATACAGTCAGAACCAGGGATTGAACTCAGGCCCTTGCACTGGCTAGGGTAGGGAAGCACTTATTCCCCTAAGCCATCTCCCCAGCCCCTGTACACCCTATATTTTGAACAGTGAGATTCCTTGCAAGACTGAACTTCTACAGAATGAAGACTGCAACTGCTTCATCTCTGTCTCTGCCACTTCCCCCGGTGTCTACACAGAAGCCCAAGAAATACTTGCTGAAGGGCTGGGGAGATGGCTCAGTGGGATAAGTGCTTCCCTGGCAAGCGCAAGGGCCTGAGTTCAATTCCCGGTTCCAGACAAAAAAAAAAAAAAAAAAAAAAAGAAAAAAAGAAAAAAAAAAAGAAAAGAAAGAAAGAAAAGGAATACTTGCTGAGCCAATGAACCGCTAACTCCTGAAAACTCACACCACTCAGCCATGCCTCATCCCCTCTCTGTGGCAAACCATGCAGTGAGAGCCAAGGTGGCAGGAACCAAGTCACTGAACAGTGCCTGACTGAAACCGGCTCCCTGCTGGGGTTCAGTACCACTGGTCCATCGGCACACTGCATGAGCACACGAACTTGCTGTGGAAGGCCTGCCCTTGCAAGTCCCAGGGGCCTTGCCTTCGGGAGCTGAAGCTTTGGTTTCCTCATCAATAAATTAGGAATCATGCTACTTAATTCTAGCAGTTGATTGTGAGGACTAAAACTTTTCCTATAAGAATGACTTGCTTTTGAAGGAATACATTAGTGAATGAAAATTAGCACATGTCCTGCAGCCAGGACAAAACCAGCAATGAAGGCCCCACTTTAAAATGACAAAAGACTGGTCAGAAGCAAGCAGAGTCCTTGGAGAATGCACACACACACACACACACACACACACACATACACACACACACACACATACACACACACACACACCTCAGTGGCAGACTTCCCTTCTTCTGAAGTTGGCACTGAGCCCAGCTGGTCCCACATGTTCCCCCAGGGCGGCTGCCACTGCCGACACCCTTCACACTTGGCTGCCTACTCTCCTTCCTAAGGAGCCTCATTGAAAAAGCCAGCATTCCCTGTTGCATGTAGAAGGCTGCACTTGGATATGGGACCACTGGATTCTGGGAAGCCATGGCAGAAATCATGCAGTCCCTGGCTCCTGCTGAGAACCAAGCAGGCAAGAAGGGCTGCCCACCCCCACCCCCACCTCTGACGTCTCCCCAAACTTTAATCACCTGGTGACTGTGGGACTCCTGTCCTGCAGTCTCCCAAAGGGGCGAAATATGAGTGTCAGAGCTGGGGCTGCCTTACAGAGTCCTGATGTGTGTGTGTGTGTGTGTGTGTGTGTGTGATATGTGATGTGTGTGTGTAAATGTGCAACATACCTGTTGCAGACCACATTCTCACAGACAGTGAGAATCCACAAAGAAAAAAGGAAATCCTTGTTTAAGTTTCTACATTCAGGTTAAATTCCTCTTAAGAGCTACCTTTACACCTTCAGATGAAGAGAAAGGAGAAAGGAGAGTGCTTGCCAAGCATCTGTGAGATGCTGGGCTCCATTCTGGCCCCATGGAGAGGAGGAGGAGACACCAATTGTCTGATGCCCATCTAAGCACAAGAAGATGGGCAGCCACGGGGGTGACACCCTGACCATGAAGAGGGTGCCCACAGTACTAGGAATTGTTTGGTCAATTCCTAGCCTAAGGAGATGGGGTCAACTGCATCCTCAGACACCTTGCACTGTGATCTGACGTTGTGTATGGAGTTCCAACTGTCAAAGTGAACTTCCTCATTTTCAGTCCTGCAGTTCCTCAGCATCTGAGACTTCCCAACCCCAGTGTGATAAGCAATCCCCATCAAGGTCCATAGACCTTTTCTCATATCTGTTGTCCCCACTTCCTTCCTAGCCAGGGCAACAGAGATGGCAAGAGAATGACAATAGGTTTCTCTTGGCTTCTTTGGAGGCAATTGGTGATTGAAAGCACAGGCTGGAGGAATTTCTCAGGGACAGGGAAGACAATAGCCATAGAAAAAGACTAAGACCTTAGAGATCCCTAGGGGTAGAAAAGGAGGATCTTAGAGAAAAGATGGGGCCCGGCATTATCTAGGATGGCACCATGGTCCTCCAGACAAAAAGTGAGTCAACAACCAAAATAAGCAAATTCACTTCCAACTGAGAGACAAGGCTAAATTAGCGCTCACCCCTGGGCCTACTCCAGGAAATATTTGTGAAAAGTTGCTTGAAAGAATATCACCATCTAACCCTGATTTTGCTATTATGCTCAAGCCTTGCTGTCTTTGCTAGTTCTGATTAGAAAAATGTTTTCCTAATTTTGTCTCTGCTACAGATGAGTGACCTCTTAATTTGATTTTGATTTTAGCTTATACAAAACAATCACTGTGGAAACTTTTCTGTAGTGTAGTAGAGACGGGAAGAAAGCAGAATATTAGAAGGTGTGTATTATACAACTAAGAAGTTTAGTAAATATCAAGCACCCCTAATGGTTCACACCACATAGTAGTTGTATATTTGAGGATATCAACCTGCTTTGGAGGTTTAGGGGTATAGATGTTGGCCTTTGGAATGAGCTATAACCCCACCCTTTAAGAAATCTTTTATTATAGGGTCTCTCTAAATTGCTAAGTTAGTGAAGGTAGGCTCCAGCTTGCAATGCTCCTGCCTCAGGCTCCCAGAACGCTGGAATTGCAGGTGTGTCCTGCCACACTCAAGATACTTTAAAGATTTGGGGTGGGGGGTGACCTGGTTATCCAGAAAAGAGAGTTCTCTGGCAGGACACATTAGTAACTAAGGTTAGGACCTCTAGCCTGATGCTCTCTCTCCTCCTTCCTGCCCTAGGCCCCCAGAAGAACTGAGGTTGGTGGACCATAGATCTTTGTCCAGTTTGCCCAACTAGCCAATCAGTAGGAGACAAGGTCTGAAGCCTTTTTAAAAACTAACTTTTACAAAATTTTTATTTTTCTCTCGCCTTGAGCTGGTAAGGAAAATGCTTCTCATTTTCTTCAGTTCCTCAAGAGGGTTGTTAATTCATTGAGAAAACTCTCATACACAGGAAATGCGCATTTAGAAACAGAAGCTAAAGTTAGGCATCATGTTCTGAGTTAGAATACCTGGTGCATTTTTCTGCCCTGTGCTATTTCATGGGGAAGGGAACTGAGGGCTGCTGCACACTAGAAGAAAATATTCACACATACTATGGATGGGATTGTGTCTTTATCTCACAGAAGTTGGTGGGGGAGTGACTACAGAAGGAGTTTCCTCCTAGTAACTTTTATTTTACCAACTTAAGGAAACTGGACTTTTTGGAGGGGGGCGGTGGTACTAGGAATAGAACTCAGGACCTTGCACTTGCCAGGCATACTTGTGCCACTGAGGTATATCCTCAGCCCTTGGATTGATATTTAAAATGCAATGCATCTTCTAGATGAAATTATAAGTTTAAGCTCTGGACTCAAGCCACTTGTATTTTTTTTAATGTTTTTGGTACAGAGTCCCACTATGCAGCTTGGACAGTGAGTGATCCTTCTGTTTTCAGCCTCCCAAGTGCTGGGATTACAGGTGTGCATTGCTACATCCCGCTCAGTGCACCTGGGAGCGGGGCTGGCACAGCACCTGTTGAGGATCAAACCCCAGTCCCTGCACTTGCCTAAGCAGGTACTTAGTCTGTTGAGCTATCTTGGTAGCCCATGCAACTTGTACTTAAATTCTGCCTCTGCTGTATGCTACCAGTCTTCATGGACAAATTACTTAGCTTCTCTGTGTCTCAATTCCTCAGCTATAAAATCATAGGTAAAATTAAGTAATTTTAAGGTCAACTAAAATTAAGATCAATGCCTGATCATTTTGTAAGAATGAAATGAACTACTATCTGTAGAGTTTCTGATAGTATCTGCCACAATGATTCTCAGTTAACGTGAGCTACTGTCAGTATTATCCTTTGATATGGAGAAAAGCATGTGCATGTATCCCTGAGTTGAGGAACAGGCAGGAGAATGGAATTCCTACTGGTAAGAGTATACCCCAACACTCAGGAGGCTGAGGCGATATTTAAAGCCAGCTAGAGCAACTCAGCATGACTCTGTCACAAAATAAAATGAAGTAAAACAAACAAAATAAGCCCGGAATGGTGGTGCATGCCTGTAATCCCAGCACTCGAGAATCTGAAGGCAGGAGGACCAGTGAGTGTTCAAGGCCAGCTGGGCCACATAGTACATTTAAGGCCAGCATGAATTATAGCGTAAGATCCTGTTTCAAAAAAAAAAAATTATAGAACTTTTCACTTTATTGCTTTGTGTAATGGTTTCCCCATCAGCCTCTGTAGTAAACTAGAGCTGTAGACAGGCATGTGTCACCATCCCCAGCTTGTTTTATGACTTTCTGATGTTTTGTTTGTTTGGTTGGTTTTGTTTTTTTGCATCCAGGGCCAAGACTGCATGGCATGTGGGACTGGGTACTGAACTCTGGACCTTGTGCTTACCAGGTTGGTGATTATACCTCTGAACTATGTCTCCAGCCCCTTTGTGATTTATTTTAATGCCAGATTTCCAGCTCTATGAGACAACAGCCACATTTGCTTCTGTACAACGATATACTCCCAGTGTCTTCTCACAGCATTGGTTTGTCTTAGTGACTTCTTGCTGCGATGCAATGTCCAGCACTGATAATTTAAAGGAGGATAGGGGTCTGGGAGATGGCCCAGTAGAATAAGCACTTCCCTGACAAGTGCAAGGGCCTGAGTTCAATCCCCAGTTCCGCAAAAAAATAAAATTAAATTTAAATTAAAATAAAAAACAATTATAACCAAAAGAAGACAATAAGCATATAGAGGAGGAAAAGCGTATTTGGTTCATGGTTTCTATAAATTTCAGCTCATAACCAGGTGTCTGCAAGGCAGGGCTGCATGGCAGAGGGACATCACAGAGGAGAAGCAGTCCATGGAATAGCAGGCGGGAAGCAGAGAGGGATCAGGGGAGGAGGAGTGTGCATCCGTCGGCCACGCCCCCAGCCACCCACTCTTCCCACTATGCTTCATCTCCCAACCTCACTCATAGCTGTAAAACGGTCAGTGGACTATTCTGGTGTCACACACACACATGAGATGGTCCAGTCACCTCCCCAAAGCCCAGCTTATGAGCCCATGACACCTTGGAGGAGTCATCTAGACATAAAACATAACATAGTTGAGTATATTGTTATCATATACCTTATTAATGACTTTTCAGCACAGTAGCAACTCAGTAAAGCAAACTTCAGTCCACTTGATGATTTCCCTTCACCTTGCTTTGTGAAAGAAACCAATGGAACTAGCTTGTATGATGTATGTAGTATTAAAAAAAAAAAAAAAAAAAAACAAAACTTGACCCCAGGCTTTTGAAAAGACAGTTGGGATCTGTACGAATGCAGCCTAATTTCCTGTACCTCCCATCTGGAGATCACTAGCACACTAAAAGTCATTTGACAAACATCAACAAGGCAAGTCTGGATGCCAAAGACTGAAATGATAACCAAAATTTTCCACTTATGAACTTCACATGTAAATTTAAAGTAAGTCATTACCTTGGAGCTAAAATGACAAGCATGACCACTTCCATTTCCCCTCATTATATTCTGAAAATAAGGCTCAAGGAATTTCCTAAGTGCACTTCAGTCTCCTGCCATCCCATGCCTGATCCCATACTGCTCACCAGTCCTTGTGCTCACCTCCTTGGGGCCCAGTGTCTGTTTATTTATTAAGGTATTGGATATTGAACCAGGAATTTTACAATGAGTTACATCTCTAGCCCTTTTCCTTTTTTAAAACTTTTTTAAATTTTGAGAGAGGACCACACTAAGTCACCAAATTGCCCAGGCTGGCTTGAACTTGGAGTCCTCCTGCCTCAGTTTCCTAGTGTACTAGAATTATAGGCACATCTCACTCACCCAGGACTCAGGACTCACACGTCACCAGGAGAATGCAACTATTGTCACTACATTTACAAAGAGAGAAAGAAAACATTCTTTTTTTTAAAAAAAAAAAAAAGTTTTTTAAAAAACCTTCTGTTTTTATAACAAGTTTTTTAAAGTATTTTTTTCAACATTTTCTGGTTTACATGAAGATTTTTATTAGAAAACATGAGTCAGAATGCTTCACTCCTTAATGTATTCATTAATCCAGATTTGAATCTAATGATTTTGGATCTAAAATAGAAAAAAAAAAAAAAAGCATGTTTTGGGTTTTGAGGTTTTGTTGTTTTGCTATATATTGACATACAAGTAGAAATTTTCAGCACAAATTTCCTCCAGAGGTGCTGATGACGTAAGCTCCCTGCCAGCCTCATGGTGGCCAGTGGCCACAGCTGCTGTGCAGAGGTGTGGGCACACCCGCCTTCGTGTGCCAACCTGAGAAGCTGCGGGGCCAGAGAGGACAGCAACAGAGCGTGAAGGCAGCCACAGTGGCTTCCGGGCACTCCCTCTCTGCCTCTGGATCCCAAACCACCCCCTTACCCTCACATAAGGAGGTTTGAAGTGTTCTTTATTCTAACAAGCATAGAGGCTCCACTGAGGATGTTAGGACAGAGGCCACCCTCAGGGTGACTTGGATGGGATGGGAGGAAGGTGTTCTGATCAGAAGTCCTGGGGGAAATTGCAGAGCCAGCCAAGTCCCTACATGCCTCAGTCTCCCCAAGGCCTCAATCACCTTCTGCACTGTTGCAATCAGGATTCCTTTGCTCCAGAAAGGTCCTGTTCCAACCCTTCCAGGCCTGTTCCTTTTGGAAGGTGCTTGGACACCAAAATGACTATCACAACCAGCTTTGCGGGGAGGTATTACAATTATCCAAGCTAACTCACCCTATCATGACATATTCCTGGAGAATATAAGATTGTAAAGGTCTCAGGGGCCGGGGAGATGGCTCAGTGAAATAAGCGCTTGGCTGGCAAGCACAAGGGCCTGAGTTCAATCCCCAGTTTTGCAAAAAAAAAAAAAAAAGAAAAGAAAAGAAAAGAAAAGAAGGTCTATGAGCCTAAAGGGGGTTGAGTGTGAGAACTGTTTCAGAGGCCCAGGAAGGGAACCCATGTAGGTGTCCACCCTGGCCAGGAAGCTGGGGTGCAGGGCAATGTGGACAGGCAGTGGGTCCAGCCCGCCAAGGTGAAGTGTGGTATTAGTCCACCTGGGCTGCCATAGTGAGTGCCACAGATGAGGCAGCTTAAGCCACAAAGAGTTGTTCGCAGCTCTGGAGATGCAGATGTACAATATCAAAGTGACAGTAGAGTCAGTTTCTAGTGGAAACTCTCTAGGCAGAGAGAGGAGAAGGTGAAAGAGGCGGGAGAGATAAAGGGAGAGAGAGGATGTGAGTACTTCATAGCCTTACTTCTTATAAGAGGCACCAGCTTTATTGGACTAGAGCTCTCCCTTATTTAACTTTTATCACTGCATCACAGAACTAATCTCCACATATAGTCACACACACACACACACACACACACACACACACACAGAGTACTGGGAACTAAACTCAGGGACTCTATATTGAGTTATAGCCCCAGGACTTTTATTTTGAATTTTGAGACAGGGCCTTGCTGTGCTACTAAATTGCTTAGTCTGGGCCCCAACTTGAAATCCTCCTGTCTCAGCTTCCCAGGGATTATAGTTGTGCACTACCATGCCTGGCTGCAGTGTGAATCCTGAGGAGACTTGAACATAAAGTTCATAACACTTGCCCTGCCCCTGTCAGGTTTATGCTTTTCTTACAAATACACACATTCAATCCCAACAGATTCTAAGCCTTGGGGCCCCAGGAAGATAGTTCAGTGGCTTAAGTGCCTGTCTGGCAAGCACAAGGTCCTGAGTTCAATCCCAGGTACAAAAAAAAAAAAAAAAAAAAAAAAAGATTCAAAGCCTTAGCTCTGAAGTTTAAAAATTCCAAGTCTCATCTATCCTCTAAATCAGTTGCAGATGAAACTCAATGTACAGTTCACCCTGAGGCAAGTTCCTCTCCAGTTATAAATTTGTGAAATCCAATGGTTTGCTTCCAGAATGCAGCATGGGACAGGCACAGGGTAGACATGTATCCTTGGCCCCCCAAAAAAAAACAGAAGAGAAAGGGGATCTCTCTTTCTCTCTCTCTCCCTCTCTTTCACACACACACACACACCCTGAGGCACATCTAAGCCACTGGACTCAGGGTGTGGAGAACAGTACTGTGACTCAGAGGGTGCCCTCGGCCTGCCTTTCTGGCACAGTCCCAGTGTGTGCTGACTTCCGGGCCCGCCTGCTGTCCAGCCTGGAAGAGACAGCCCTGGAGACTTCCGCACTGGCTCCCGCGATAATTCACACACTCATAGCCTTCCTTCACCTGCTCCCCTCCCCACCTGGCAGTGTTCCTCACTGCTGTAAATCCCATCTTGTGGCTGCTTATTCTTTTTTTCTTTTCTTTTGTGGGTCTACAGGGTGTTCAGGATCTCACTACTAGATTGGACTCACAGTGATCCACCTGTTTACAGCCTCCCAAGAGCTGGGATTACAGGCTTGCGCCACCACGCCCAGTCTATTGTGGCTGCTTGGACCAGTGCTGAGTATTTGTGTCATTCTCCAGAGTAAACCACCACTTAGCCCCTTGGGGGAAGCTTCTCAGAATGAGATTCCTCAATTTTTGCAATCAGAATAGGCTGAGGTTCCTCCAGCTCTTCAACCTGGTTTCTTTTCACTTACTTTCTTCTGCAATTTCTCTCTTATCATCTTAGTATACTAAGCAGTAAGGAGGACCCAATCCTAACCTCAACACTTTGCCTAGAAACTTCCTTTGTTAAGTATCCCATTTCATCACTTACAAGTTCTACTTTTCTCAAAACAGAGAACACAGTGTGGCCAAACTCTTTGCCCCTTCATGACAAGGACCATCTTTCACCCCCTTTCCAACAGCCTGTCCCAAAGTCTTCTCACCATAATGCCCCAAGTTCTGCAAACATCCTTGTCTGTAGTAATCTGTGTTTTTGAAGAAGATGATGGCTTGCCCCCCACCTTTCCTCTTCGTGGTCTTCACCAAATTTGCCTTTAAAGCCCACAATCCTACCAACATGATTGTCCCATCATGGCAATCTAGACTTCATCTAGAGTACACTTTAAAACTCTTCTAGTACCTATGCATTACCAGTTCCAAAGATGGCTGTATATTGTTAGGCACGTGTTCCAATAGCACTTCACCCCACCACACCAAAGCCTGTGTGTTGGCATGGTGGTGAGAGACAGACATTGAACCACAGTGTTGTGGGCTGATAAGAGCCAAGATCTGCAGTGAGCAAGCTGGACCCAGAAGAGCTGCCTGGGGAGCTTAAGTGCTGAAGCCAACAGACTGGGGAAGGGCTGAAGTTTTAGTTTAAGTCCAAAGGCATAAAAACAAACAAAGGAAAAAAAAAACTGTCTTAGGTCAAAAGCAATCTGGCAGAAGAGTTTCTTATTCTTGGGAGGTCAGAAAGCTTCTTTGTTCTTTTGAAGACTTCAGCTGCTTGGGTGGGACTCACCTCAGGCATGAGAACCCTGTACTGGTCCACTGATTCCAGCCCTAACCTTGTACAGATACATCCTCACAGGTGCACACATAGTGATGTTTTGACTGCACCTCTGGGCCCAAGGAAGATGGACCTTCACAGTTCTCAATCCAATATGTACTTTAGCTTTAGATATCAAATAAAAACCCTTGGAGAGCTCTACAAACATGTCCCACTCTAGCTGTGCACCTTGACATTCTTATGGAACGGGTCCAAGACATAGTAGTTCAAGTCCTGGGAATCTCAAAAGCCCCTTAGTTGGTTTTAAGATGCAGCAAGGTAAGGCAGACATGGGCAAGCAAGGTTAGTGACACAGAGAAGCCACATAAAGGCACTCAGTATGCCCCAGAACCAGACCTAACTCAGACAGCAGAGTCCCTTCCTGCTGGGGCTGTAGCTCAGTGGTCAGTGTGAGCAGGAGGCCCTGGGTCTCCTTTCAGCATTTATGTAAATTAAGCAGAGCCTCCTGGGTTGGTCAGGAGGACCTCCCTCTACTCCTGGCTTTAACCACATACACATATCAAGTCATTTAACAGAATGTGCTGAGCACTCATGAAATAAAACTGTGATATCTTAGGCAGAGGGCTTTGAGGGAAAAGATTCTTTGGATATGGGAATGGCGTTGTTAACAAATAGATCTGTGGCTTATGTTTCAGAATTAGGTAGGCATTGACTGAGCTCACAATCATTTGGCTGAGTTTTGGAAACTTGGGGGCACTTACTGTTCCTCATGTGCCTTGCCCACAGTCTGGAAAGGAGAGACACTTGACTAAAGGGGCTACTGGCTGGGCTTCTGTGGCCCTGGTTAGAACTTTGGGGTTTGGCCTCCTGCAGGAGAAAGGGGAAGGACTTTCCTTTGCACACCTGAGGCTGCCCGCGGTGGCTCTGCATCATGCCACAGAATGAATATATTGAATTACATCGTAAACGCTATGGATACCGCTTGGATTACCATGAGAAAAAGAGAAAGAAAGAAAGTCGAGAGGCTCATGAACGTTCAAAGAAGGCCAAAAAAATGATTGGCTTGAAAGCTAAGCTCTACCATAAACAGCGCCATGCAGAAAAAATACAAAGAAGACTATCAAGATGCATGAAAAGAGAAACACCAAACAAAAGAATGATGAAAAGACTCCACAAGGAGCAGTACCTGCCTACCTGCTGGACAGAGAAGGACAGTCTCGTGCAAAAGTGCTTTCCAACATGATTAAACAGAAACGAAAAGGCGGGAAAATGGGAAGTCCCTCTGCCCAAAGTGCGTGCCCAAGGAGAAACAGAAGTATTAAAAGTTATTCGAACTGGAAAGAGAAAAAAGAAGGCATGGAAAAGGATGGTTACTAAAGTCTGCTTTGTTGGAGATGGCTTTACAAGAAAACCACCTAAATATGAAAGATTCATTAGGCCAATGGGCTTAGTTTTAAGAAGGCCCATGTAACACATCCTGAACTGAAAGCCACATTTTGCCTGCCAATACTTGGTGTGAAAAAGAATCCTTCATCGCCACTGTATACAACTTTGGGTGTTATTACCAAAGGAATAGTGATTGAGGTGAACGTGAGTGAGTTGGGCCTTGTGACACAAGGAGGCAAGGTTATTTGGGGTAAATATGCACAGGTAACCAACAATCCTGAAAATGATGGATGCATCAATGCAGTCTTACTAGTTTGACAGATGTTTCATACAGTAACTTCTTACACTTATTGAAGACTACAGACAAATCAGGAAAGCCATAATTTGAATGCTGCGGAACAACTCTCATGACTACATTCATCAAGGAAACTATTTATTAAATTGTAAAAACATTAAAATGGGCCAGTTTTACAAATTGGTCTTTTATTAGGGGTCTGCTAAGGGCTTAAGTGTTAGTGAGATTGAACCATTTGAAAAAGTAAACATAAGTCTTTGCATTAAAGAGTGGATACTCAGCAACACAGACATCTCATTCCCCAGTATTTAAAGTC
>PVKA01005759.1:0-88297 GCA_004027165.1 Ctenomys sociabilis
GCATTTTTCCCCTTCTCTTTGTCATTTTGTATAGCACTGATCTTTGACCTTTGGTGTAGAGCTTTGGTGCAGCTATAACCTTAGCTTGTTATGAGATTCGGGTGCCAGTCTATTAAGTTTGAGATTTTCCAGGTATGCCTATCCTGGGTCTAGCTATTGTGTTCAGTTCCTTTTTTGCTGCAGCTCCTTTGGTTCCCCTATGTTGGTTCCTGGGGTCAGCCCTCCTGTGTCAGGCAAGGCGTTCCCCAGTTGGGTGGGCCTGGGCTTTGGTGGGTCTTCTGGGCTCACAAAAGGATAGTGGATGATCTTATTCCCTGAGTAGGCTGTACTGAGTCGGCCAGCTTGTGCTGGGTCCGGGTCTACAGGCCGTAACCCAAGAAGGCTGGGAAAGGTCCCTCTGGTGCATGGGGCCTGGAGCCCTCACTCACAGGCCAGGCTGTGCTGGGTTTTGGTCCATAGCGTGGGACCATGGATTGCTGAGAAATGACCTCCGGCGTGGCACGCTTGGAGTTCTCACTCCAAGCCGACCTGCACTTGGTCTGGGGCTGTGGGGTGGGACCAGTAATCACCTGGAAATGTTTCTCTCACACAGTGTGCCTGGAGCTGTCACCGGGCCATGGGAGGTGACGGGCAGCTTAATCCCTGGGAAATGTATCTTAGGAACGACGGGCCTGAGGGTTTACACTCACTGACCTTTGATGCCCAGAGAATCGGGGAAATTCCCACTCAATCCGTGGGCTTTAGGTCAGGGGATCCAGGGAGGTGTTGGTGAGTGGGTCCTGAGGTTTCAGGCCAGTCACTGGCTTGGAAGGGTTGGCGACAGGGATCCACGTAGCGCGCATGGGAAGAAGCCAAAGGCTCTCCGTCAGACTCACCACACTCTCACTGATCTGGGAAGCCTGGTGAGTCCTGTAAATTCACTCTCGCTGGGCAAGCTTGGCACGGGAACCAAGAGGCTGCTGGAGTCAGCCACTGTCTCAGGCTGGTCTCTGGCTGGTCAGGCGTGGGTGGGATGGAGCAGGATGGCGCAGTCGGCCGCGCTGTCTCTGGCCGGTCTCTGGGGCTGGGCGGGGGCGGGCGGGATGGAGTAGGATGGCGCAGTCGGCCGCGCTGTCTCTGGCCGGTCTCAGGGGCTGGGCAGGCGTGGGAGGGATGGATGAGCCCTTTCTTCATTTACCAAGTATTTCCGTTATGAGGAGGTTTTATGGTTTTAGGATACAAATCTATTTAGTATAAGTAATTCTTATTGAGGTAAACAATTAAGGAATATGGCAAAATGACATAACATTATAGAGATCTCAAAGTATCATCGGTCAGGTGAAAATAGTATTGTCTTTTCAAAAGTGAGAGAGTATTTCTTCATCTTCAGATATGGGATAAAGCACTTTTTCTGAAGACGTTGGATTTTGGAAGACACTTGAAGAATATTTCAGATAGAAAATAACATGTGGAGAAAATTCACAGGTGCAAGAAAAGAAAGAAATGTCCTGGAAGCGCTGGATAGAATGATTAAAGTATAAGAGTCCTTAGAGAATCATAAGAGAAAAATCCATAAAGATAGATGACCAGGATATTGATCATCAATTTAAAGAATTTGCAGTGCTATCAGGGATAGACTCAAGAGATCACATTAGCATGGGTCAGTAGGAATTGTAGGAAACCTAGTGTTCTGATAATATCATCAAACTCATAAAGTTTATACCAAGTATTCTTTTCTGAATTTTGTATTTTCTTTTTCTTGTAAAACATGGTGCCATTATCTCTCCATTTGCATTGGTGATGCAAAAAGTCAATACTTAATTGATACAGAAGCAAACCAAAAATGAACCTCAAAACTATCGAAGTGTTTTGGAGAAGAGGTTTTTCCAAAATATTTCAAAAATGGGTTAAGGGAACATTTAAAATAGGATTTCTTTTTATATATTTATTTAATTGAACAACAAATTCAACAAGCAATGAGACAGTTTCAAGAGAAATTAAGAGGACAGATTCGATGAATTAATACATTGCAAACTGTTTTTGTAATGTTTTGGTATGGTACAAGGTGCATGCATGATATTATACTTACAGACATTATTATAGCAGATGTCTCTAATCAGTGAATTAAGAAAGTATAGCTGTTTACTTATCTTATTTTTTATAGCTTAATTATATCACAGATTCAATAATTAATACTTTCTACCTTGTTATTTTCCTAGTGGTTGTACTAGAAGCTGACATAATATCTTGTCTAACCACTATTAGTGCAAATATTGCTTCTCATAGAATTATGCAGAAGCACCAGATATTTATCCTAACTGTACTGTTTATACACACATATCATGATTCTTCCTTTGTATACCTCTTTTTTTGTCTAGACCTGTCAAAGATGGGCACTCTATTGTCATTAAACCGATTTAGGTGCCTGTACTCAGCGACACAATCGAAAAGAGTCCAGCATTCCACAATAATAGTGAGTTATCTGAAGAAGTTGTTGATGACAGTCATTTGAAGCTCAACTTATTATTATGGCCCCGTGTCATATACCTCATTTTTATATTTTTCTGTTGGATAGTTAAGACCTAGATAGAGCAAGACCTACATACCAAAAAATTCAGCTGTTGTTTCTGATGAGGTCAGTTAAGTCCCCTCAGGGTTTATCTTGTAATCCTGTTCTTTACTCTGTAGATTCTTTGTCTGTGTCATCCATGTGGATGAGTCACGGCCAATGTTTGACCAGTTTGCTCTATGTGAGAGCCTGAGAGAAAGTTCTCTCTCCATGTGACTTTCCCCAGGTACACTATAGATCATCAGTCTCTTTCCTCTGTGGTTCCATAATCTCCTTCATCAGAAAATTTGGGGCACAACTGAGTTTCATGATGTTGCAGTACAGGTTCACCTATGTCCTGAGTCTTCACTGACCTTGAAAGGCTAGGGCCGAAATATTGGCTGGCCTTGTAGCTCTTCCATTTCTCAAATTTTGATCTGTGAACTTAGAAGATGCAGAGGCATCTATGAACACAGTCAGTCATCTGATCTTCGACAAAGAGGCCAAATAAACTTACTGGAAGAAAGATAGCCTAGTTAACAAATGGTGCTGGAAAACCTGGCTTTCATCATGCTGAAAACTAAAACTTGACTCAGCTGTAACACCATGTGCTAGGCTAAAGTCAAAATGAATTAAAGATCGAAACTTTAAAAAAGAAACACTCAATCTCCTGAAAGAGAAAGTAGGAGGAACTCTTAAAGACATAGGGGTAGGTAAAGAGTTCATGAACAAACATATGTTCACATGGGAAACACTTGAAAGAATCAACAACTGGGATCAACTCTTCTTACGGAGCTTCTGCATGTCAAAAGAAATCGTGAACAGAGTGAAAAGACAACCCACAAATTTTGAAAAATCCTAACTAATAAGCAAACAGACAGAGGTCTACTGTCTAGAATATATAAAGAAGTAAGATATAACAGCGCCCTCAAATTTAAAGACCCAATTCAGAAATGGGCATCTGAGGTGAAAACACACTTCTCAGAGGACGAAATTAAAAAAGCCAAGAAATATATGAAAAAATGCTCCACATCGCTACCCATCCATGAAATTCAAATAAAAACAACATTGAGATACCATCTCACTCAAGAAAGAATGGCTATCATAAAGAAATCAACCAACAACAGATTTTGGAGAGGTTGTGGGGAAAAGGGAGCACTTCTGCACTGTTGGTGGGAATGTAGACTGGTACAACCATTATGGAGGTCAGTATGGAGACTCCTCAAAAGAGTAGGACTGGAAATCCCATTCAAGCCAGCTATCCCCCTACTGGACATTTTCCCAGAGGAACTGAAAACATTATATCATAGTGATATATATGTACCTATGTTTATAGCAGCACAATTTGTGATAGCAAAATCTTGGTAACAACGAAGATGTCCATCACATGAGGAATGGTTGAAAAAGTTGTGCTATTTCTATTTAATGGAGTATTACTCAGCTATAAAGAATGATAAACTTGAAGCATTCATATTGAAGTGGATGCCAGTTGAACAATACTCATAAGTGGAATAAACCAGACACACATGTTCAAATATCATACAGTCTCCCTAGTATAAGAAGTCAAAAGAAGAAGTACCAATAGAAATGTGCAACAACAACTAAAAAGAATTGAGTCAGACAGTTAGGGCAAACTGAACGGCATATGCTGCAGGGTACTAATCAGCTTTTCTTCTGGATGATTAACAACCTAAGTTCATAAAATAGGATTTATATTCTTGAGAAAGAGCGAAAACATTTGGAATCTTTGTCCTGGAGCTTTCTATATATCCTTTCATAATTACCTCTTTTTATCATCAGGAACATTAGAAAATGCTCCCTGGAACATTCAGATGCTCCCATACTTGTGTGGTGACATGAAATCAAATAGAGATCCATTGGACTTTGCATATAAAATTACTCTTAATATTTTCAAATAATGGATTTACTATACACACTCCAGAGATCCTTCATGAATGTTCCCTGTACATAAAACCCTATTTAAGGGTTTTCTTTCAGAATAAATTATATTATTTGTGGTATCAGGAATCGAACTCAGGACCTTGCACTTTCCATGCAGGCACTATGCCATTGAAGTATATCCCTGGCCCCTATCTCTTATTTTATTTTTGAGTTAATTTGTGTATGATAATTAATGAGGCTGTTGATAAGTATAATGAAATCCTCTTAATGTAGTATAATATATTTCTATTGAATTTTGGTAAGAATTTTTCTTTTATGATATCTAAATAGATCCAGTATAAATGTTCAAAAGTATTGATGTTGCAGAGCATGATGGTTCACACCTAAAATGTCAGGTGTGAGAAGTTGAGACAGGATGCTTGCAAATCCAGAGCCAACCTGGGAAGCATAATGAGTTCAAAGCCAGCCTTGATATTTAGCATGACTATGCATAAAAGAAAATGCAATATTGGGCTGAGGAGATGGCTCAGTGGAATAAGTGCTTCCTTGGCAAGCCCAAGGGCCTTAGTTCAATCCCCGGTTCTGGAAAAATAAATAAATAAATAAAAGCAAATGAAATAGAAAAAAAACAATAAATAAGCAAAACTGATGGCTAATCAAACATATTAGTGATCTGGTTATGGGTATCTAAAACATGAATGAATACATAAATATAAGGAGGACCTTACACTGTCCTTAAGAACAGTAAATATTGTAGTAAAATAATTTACTAAACTGTAATATTAATTACTTCTGTATTTTTAGTCTCTCCATGAATTGGCCAGTGCACTGCTAGGTGTGTCTCAATAGTTTATGAAGGTGTTGCATCAGTGTCCATTTGTAGTTCCTTGCCTCTTCTGCTTTGATACAGTTTCTCTGCTCTGTTTTTCATTCCTCTTTTCTGTTTTTTTTTCCTTTTTTGCGGAAGGGTCTACAGGGAGTTCAGGGTCTCAGCACTAGACTGGACTTGCTGTGATCATCCTGTTTTCAGCCTCCCAAGAGCTGGGATTATAGGGGTGTACCACCACGCCCAGTCTCAGTTGCTGTCCTAGCACACCCCAGGGGAATTTACCTCGCCCAACCCCTGTGCCTACTTGCAGGTGCTTTAATCTGCTGAGCTATTTGGCCGGCCCTTCCACCCCTCTTGAACTAGCAGTTTTCTTCCAATCCACCCTTCTGCACTTACCTGCCTGGGAGCCAACAATCTACACTGTGAATCTTATCAAATCATAAGCTAAACAAAACCTTTTATCCTGTCAGTTGTAGTTGTGGGATACTGTGTCCCAGCAGCAAGAGCCATAACAAATGCACAAAATTGATACCAAACTGGTGAAAGTCATTGCTGTTATTTTTCCCCACTACATGGTTGATTTTGGACTGGTTTGCTGGAACAGCCCTGAGACACTGTAAGCCCACTCTGAAGTGTGGCTTTGATTGTCATTCCAAAGGCTAGAATGCCTATAGGGGAAGACAGAGTGAATGTCAGGCTGAGCAGGTTTTAGTTGGGAATAAAGACATGGTGAAGAACTGGATTGGAGCTCGTGTGAGTTATGTTCTGGCAGAAAATCTATCTCCACTTTTTTCCATGCCCTGAGACCTTGCAGGAGACCAGGATTGAGGGTGGTTGAATAATTAATGCAAGAAAAAATTTCAAAATGATGTAACATTCAGTCTATGGCATGGGCATGGTAGCTGTTTATTGTAGGTTTGGCAGTGAAAAATGGAGACAAAAGGCAAATGCAAAAAAATTGAAAACTTAGAAGAAATAATGTGCAATTGAGAACAAAGAAGGTGCAGTTGCTGTAGAGATTAGTACCCTTGAATAGAGACCAAGTGTTTTACACAAACACACGCACACACACACACACACACACACACACACACACACTGCCTTGAGCACACCTTGGGATTCAGAAAGGTGCCACTTTTTGTATATACAAAATTTTCAATCTTTCTTTTAAAAGAATTTTTCAGATATCTGCTTGAGATAGTCCTCTGTTTTGGGTTACCTTTAATTGTCCCTTCAAAGCCTTATGACGTTAAAAGTAGAATTTTTTGTAGGTGAGTACTCATGTGTTTCTGATCCTGGGATTAAGGGTGTGTGATAACTAAATTGGCCCACAGCTTGGTTTAGCATAATCCTGGATACAGATAATGGGAAGGCCCAGCAGGCTTTCTGTGGCACTAACCAATACCCACTGAGCCTGGATGGAAGATAGAAAGG
This sequence comes from Ctenomys sociabilis, assembly GCA_004027165.1. Taxonomy (NCBI): domain Eukaryota; kingdom Metazoa; phylum Chordata; class Mammalia; order Rodentia; family Ctenomyidae; genus Ctenomys; species Ctenomys sociabilis. The sequence goes on from PVKA01005759.1 coordinate 6,693, forward strand.
CAGGCTTGCTGGCGCTGCTTTCTGCTGGCAGTGTTCTTCTGACATGTTGTCCTATTTTGGAGTCCACTGACTATGGGCTGAAACTGCTACAGACTGAGCCATTTGATTTCCTTTTAAACATTAGACATGGAATATTTTGTTTCACAAACAATAACAAAAAAAAAAAAAATACCTGAGACAGCTTCTTAGATAATTCGTTCCCCTTGATACATTTGAGCAAATTCAGTCTGCTGCACCCATCTTAAATGATCATCGGTTACTGGTTTTTCCTGGCAAAATGCCTTGGAAACGATGCTGTATTTATGGTACAAAGAATGGAAGAGTCATTGGGAAAGGGAAGCTTCATTGTTGATTTAAAGAAAAGTTGGAAGTTCAATTGAGGTGCCCCTTAAAGTGCAGTGTGTGTAAGGGTGAGAATATAAGGAAAGGTACAGTGGAGACCCAGGAGGCCACAGAGGCCAGGAACAGAATATCAGCTGAGGAGCACCGCGGGTTATTGACAGAGTTAGCTCAAGGCAGAGGCTGTACAGATTAAAACTGCTGTGTGAAAATCCTCTTGGAATTTGCATTTGACCACTGTACCCCTCAGATAGAAGATATGGAGCTAAAGTACTTAATATTTCCTTGTTCAGTTTTGGACTTTTTGGTCTGATTGTTTTATTTTCCCTTATTCATCTGGTTTAGAGTGGGAATGTTTATGCTTTCAAATAGCACCTTGAAAGTATATAAATTGATTTTGGGTTTTACAGATATTCACACTTGAGAGTTTGTCTTGATTCTTAGAAGAAACTGAGATTTGGATATTTGAAAATTTCTGGAACGATTGGGACTTTGTTGAAGGAATTACTCTGTTTTCATTTGTGTGCACCATGCTTGTATCTTGGTAGAAGTAACTATGAATTTACCTTCATAAATTTGTCTTTGGAGATTAAGTATATATTAGAGATGTGTCTGGTTATCAATTTGACAAGAGGCGGATTATTACCATCAATCACAGTATGTCAATTTTCATGGAGAAGTACATCCCTAAAAGATTATAGCACAATCTTGAATGCATTTGTTCCTGCCAAGTAGCACACAAACATTAGAGAAGACCCACTTGGAAGGGGAGTGATCTCAACCACTGGCTGCCATCTCACATAGAATTAAGAGGGTGGGAAAGAAGTATTGCTATTTGGAAAAGGTGACAATTTTCACTGATTCCTTTGGACATTGGTCTTCTACAATGAACCTCTAGGCTTTCACCTTTGGACTGGGACTCCATCCTTGATGTATCTTGTTCTGTATCTTCCAATTTCTTGATCTGAACAAATTCAGGATTTTTGGCTTTTTAGAATGCAAGAGGCCATTGAGTATTTTCTGGGGTCTAATCCTGTAAGCCTAGCCAATAATTTCTTCATATAGCTCTACATATATATTTTTTATTAATTTTGTTCCTCTAAAAAATATAGTGATTGCAGATCTGAAATAAAATTGTGTCTGTATTTCCTTTAACAGAATTATAAAGTTTTGTTCCTTTTTTTTTTTTTTTTTTTGGTGGAACTGGGAATTGAACTCAGGCCCTTGTGCATAGCAGGGAAGCACTTATTCCACTGAGCCATCTCCCCAGCCCATAAAGTTTTGTTCTTTAAATTTAAACAATAACATTTTCTTCATCATTATAAATTTTTGGGGAGTTCTAGCCACTCATGTTTATCTATTCGCAAATCAACTACCTTCCTTCACTCATTCCACCTTCCTTCTGTAATCTTTATCATAGAATGGGAATAAAGGAACAGTAGTATATCTAGTGATAATTTTTTCTCCATTGTCTTAGTTAATAAAATTATGTAAACTTCTTTGTTTTAATATACTGAATATATAAATCAAACTCATGAATACGGGAGTGTTCATATACCATGTGGGTCCCAAAGGTCTCATGGTTTTCTACATCTGCCCCTGTCTTAAGCTTGCTCTTGGGACTGCTACCTCGACAATACATAAATGTGAAACAGAAGTGAAATGAAGGTAAAACTGCTGTTTTTCCTGCCAACAACAATGAAACATATTTAAAATAAAATTATCATTTTTTCATAGGATTCAAAATAAGAGAGATGTTAATGAAATATTGAGTCACAAGAGAAATGAAAGGGCTAATATAATTGAAACAACTCCTCTGGGTCATGAATCCTGGAAGACAGCACTAGTATGTATTGTTCCTCAGACATCCTCAGAGATAGTATCAATAATTCTCATTGACCTTGTGTTTTGATTTTGAATTGTAAGAAAGAGAAGGAAATGACAATAGTTCACTTACTCATAATACATAATGACTTAATTGCTTAAATTCTTGTTTGCCTACATGTAAGTCCTGGCTTTCTTTAGAACCTCATATTTCCCTTCCATGTGAAAGCACAGAAAATCTTCAGTATGTTTTAATTTCAATCAACCCATTTCAATACCCTGCCCATCATTTCTGAGGAATTTTTGTAAGAAATAACTTAATAGCAAGGAGCCAGGTACAGTAGAATAAATTTGCATGCTTAGTTTTTTTACCACAGGCCCCATTTTCCACATTTCTACTTTCCTTAAGATCAAGGCCACATGATAATTACATTTAAATTTATATTAACTATGCATATTTAAATCAAGACCCTACCACTGATTAGCTCTTTGACTTTAGGACAAGTGCTTCACACCTTCAAATGTACAAACTCATATATACACATATACATACTTATATATTCATGCATATATATACCTATAAATAGATCAAAATATAAATGTATTTAACATACAGATTCTCCAGAAGATAACATGCGATAGCATGTGCCCATTCTGTACTCAATTTCTATACTTATTGGACATGAAATGATTTTTTCTTTCTTCTTCTTCTAGGTTCTATTGGTGTATCTCTGGGAAAATGAGTCCTGACATGAGGGTATCAGCCAAGAAAATACAGGTTGCTTTGTAAGGCACTCCACAAAAACAAAGCATTGAAATGCCTCCTTGTAAATGAAAATTTCAGGATCAATGATTACAGTATTTATATCCATCCATTTCAAATGTGAAGGCGGTTAGGATAAAATGCAAAATTCTCATGATGAAGATGAACTACCATACATTTGCCTGCACAGTTATTTTTAAGACAATGAATGTTGGTGTAATGTTCTATGTTTGCCTGCTATTCCAGAGGCTGTTCGCTTAAACAAAAGGTGATACCAATATTCATAAGCTAAACTGCTGCTATAATAATTTTTCTTCCATGCCTTTACTTTTTTATTTTTTCATTTTAGTAGTCAAAATGATAGCATTCCAGTTTGGTTGTAGTTACATACAGTTAACACATCTCCGTTTTTTTTCTTCTTCTTCTACTATTTCAGTACAAATACACATAACTCAGAATAAAAATCTTTCATGAATATTCCCCAAGGATATGTAAAAACAAAGTTTTCACTGTAGGAGGATTTTATGTGGCCACTATGCTTTGGCAGTGCTTTGAGATACAGCTCTAAATATTATAGTTTTCAATTTGTTTCACCAATTAATTAAATGCCACAGTAGGCAACAAAGGTCTCTATATTATTTCATATTTTGTTTCTTATTACAAACTGAGCTTTGGAACTGGTTAATGAGCTAGGAAAGAGGAGGTAGGAACACTGACACTTTTGCATGATTTCATTCAGGAGCAAGGTTGATGCTCTGTACTAATTTAAATATTCAAGTTTGAAAAACATTTCTTTCATATTATAAAATAACAGATCAAAGTATATCTTCTATTTTCTTGGCATGAAATCATCCAAGAAGAATATTCTGTTTAAAAATACCTTAGGCAAGCAAATAAGGAATCAGCATTTATAAAACATAGTTTATGAAAAAGAGATGACATGAGCTGGGTAAATAATCTCATTGAATTTTACTATGACCATGCAATGTGGGGAACTGATCTCCCCTGGCATTATCATATTTTGAAGTTAATGAAATTAAAGGTCAGTGAAAACAAGCAACTCGGTCAAGGTTATATAAATTGCTGCTGTATGGTTAAAGAGTTCTAATGGCTTTGAAACCAAAGAGAACTTTTTGAAATTTTTTTTCCGTATTCCAATTCTACTCTTCTAAATGCATTTTGCATTTAAAATGACATTTCATTGTCTTAGGTAAAGAAATAAAAGTGAGAAACTGAAATGTAGAATATTTACAGTCCCATATATACAGCTGTATATGTATTTATATTACACATAATATGCATAGATTAAAGCATATACATATCTCACATTCTTTCATTAGTTATCAGCTTACCAAATCTATCATGGAATGATTTTAAGAAATTATAAAGTTTAGTAACAGGAATATCTTCCTAGACAAAATAGATTTCCAAATATAGAACCGTTCAGAAAACATACACCATAGTTCGTAAAGTTTTTCTTTCATATGTAAATATAATGTATATTTTTTGAAGAATCAATAAAATTTGGAAAAATATAGGCTTTTGCACTGGCTTGACACCTACACTTATTAAACAAAACAGTACTGAATCTCAATCAAATTCTTTGTAATAGTATGCATACCTACTTCACAGTATGTCCGTGAAGGCCAAGTATATTTGGACTGTAGAAATCAATAGAAATATGGAAACAAACAGTGTAAATGCAATATTGGCAGTGTTGTAAAACCTGAAAAACAAATGATACAGCTTTTTATGTCCTATATGCTTGTTATTATTTCCAGTCTTAGAAAGTGTAATTCAGTCTTACTGTTTAATCTTTCACATGTCTGATAGAGCTGCAGCAGATATAAGAGAAGGCAGCAGAAGTGTCTCATCTTTGCTTCCTTAATGCACAGCAGGTAAATAGAATATCACCAAATGATATTTTGCACCAGATGTGCTCTCAGCATCCTATAATAGAACTGATATTGTAGAATTCCAAGGAATTATTTGATAAAATGAAGGACATATAGTTCCTCTTAGAAAAGCATGTTTATATTTATTAATTGTTTTGTGAACAAAAGTTATTATGTTTCTATTGCTTTTCAACCAAAAGGAAAACCTACCAGTAGGTGGTAAAAATGGATGTTAAGAATCTACTTTAAACAAAAAAGAATCTGAATCATGTTCTATTATCAGAGAAATTCTTAAAGCTTTATTAACTTCAGGTTTGTCAAAGGATATTTTTGCCATATTAAAGAAACAATGGTGACTTCAACTTTAAAAAGTAACTATTCAAAAAGTTACAGTGCTGGCCAAATAACTCAGTAGATTAAAGCACTTGCAAGCAGTCACAAGGCCCAAGAGTTCAATCCCCAGTACTGCTCTGTCATACCCACCTTCAGGGTGCACTGCAAAGGCAATTGAGACTGGGCATGGTGACATGTGCTTGTAATCCCAGACCTTGAGAGGCTGTGAACAGGACAATTACTATGAGTCCAATCTAGTAGTGAGACGCTGAACAACCTGTATACCCCTCGCTAAAAGAGAGAAAAAAAGAAAAGGTACAAACTAGATCTGGAAAGATAAAAAGAAATAAAAATGCATATTTACAGCATAATTAATTTGTTTCAAAACAGAAGGTATTTTGTATAAATTCACTGATGACAGCTCTGTAGGTAAATGCAAGTAATTATATTTCCTTCAATCAAACATCCTGATCTAAGTTTTTTCATTCAGGATATTTAATTACATATTGCCTTTTCATTGTTTAAAATCTCTGCTGCTACTTTTTAACTTAGTTTTGTGTTGAGTAAAAGTTAAATCATACACTGCAAGGTGTAGGAGATTTGTTTTCATGAACCCAATGATATAGATTTGGTTACTAAGTTTGAACTGTTAACCACCTAACAGCTTTGTGCCGTGTAGCAATTGCACTGTGCAATATTGCAATAAGGACCAGGAAACTTTTATGGATGTATTGTCTATCACAGTTTGAGATAGCATTTCTCTCTCATTCTCATTGATTTAAATGTGACCAAGCCTTCTCTACTTTGTCACAAAAAGTGGATTTTCTAGGTGACTATTTTGTTGAGTGTCAAAATAAGAATTTATGGTGTATTACTGTTGATTCACTTTGAATATATATAATATATTATATATATGTTCAGAAATGGTTAAAACCGTAATAGGTTGAAAAATAACATATAAATGTATATATGCACACATGTATTTACACATATATACATATACTATATATATATATATATATATATATATATATATATATATAATCATATCCCAATTCCCCAATGTTAGTTATTGGGTCAATGTTTAGTAAGATGAACAAGAATAATTGTCCTTTTCTTTGAAGTCAATGTTTACTTAATGAACTGAGTTGAACAGATATTACAGGAGCTATATGGGAAGGAAAGACTCATTCTGAATGATTTTTTTACTTCTTCATTGCTGTTTTAAATCATATTCACAGAACTGGTAGAAAAGTTGCTTGACAGAATAGAATAGGTTAAATGGCATGTGGCTTGGTGATCCTTAGCATCTATATTATGTATATTTCTCACTATGTTGAAATGATTTGAATATTGTTTCAGTGTTAAGAATAAGTTATAATATTTTGCACACAAAAAATGTTAAGTGTAGCCAATTTCATTGGACAAGAAAGTTAGAAAGGAATAGCTTTATGTATAGGGTTTATAATTTTTCACAATGCTATTTGCTTTTTATTGAATTTAGCTTAACAATTCATATGTCATTTACTACCATATTAGCATATATATTTAATAAAACATTATAATTTAAAAAATATATGTATTTATTTATTGGTTCAGGGTCTGGCTATGCAACTTAAACTAGTAGCAATCCTCCTGTCTCAGCCTCCCCTGCGCTAGGATTATAGGTTTGCACCACCATTCTCAGTTTTGGAGCTGGCACAACATGCCTGTTTATGGGCCAGTGAAGCATGTGGTTCTAGGGATCAAAGCCAGGGCCTTGCGCTTGCCAGGCAAGTACTTAGACTCCCCAGCTAACTCCCCAGCCCAAAAATAAAATTTCAAATAACAAATGATCACATCTAATAAATTTAAAAGGTAATTTGATCAAGTCCATTAGCTATTTTAATGAAAATAATATTCCTTATAAATGCACAAAAGTGCCAATGACAATATTATATTCTCTGAGTAGTTACTTGAACCAGATGCTGCTGAATTTGAAGTTCCCTCTAGAGCCAACTTCTCGATTACAAGCACTTGTTATACCAACATGATTACCCCCTGGAGTATAGTTAAAAGGGCAGAATTATATACATGCTGATTTCTGAAACCTTCTGACAAGCTATGACGCATGGTAGGAAGATAAAATATAAAAATCAACCCCATCTATGAAGTACTTAAAGACAACACTTCCATGAAGTCATTGCCCTATTGTAAAATGGCTTGAGAAACCCCAAATCCATTTTTACCATAGCATTACATGTAGTGATGATACCGTTTTTGAGGATTTCAAGTAAATTGACAACTTTGTAGTTGGTCTGGACTAGTGAAAGCATGTTGAAAATAATACAAATTATTCTCTAATAAATCTTACTGAATAAATTAGTATGTATATTGGGAAAATGATTTGGGAAGGAAAATGACCCCAAATGCAGAGTTCTGTTGGCAGTTATTGTTGACAGTCTACAGAAAAATATGTTGCTGTTGAAAAGTATTTGAATCTACATGTCATTCTGAACAAAGGAAGTGACTTGTTGAAGTTTTTATTAAAGTGTCTATTGTGGAAGTTTAGATTGGTAAAGGAAATTGGATGGAAATATTCTTTCAGATGAAAATTGGATTAGATAACTCCCATGAGATATCAGACCTCACTGACCTCATATGGTTTTCCATAATAGGTTTAAAAAATGAAAGTTGATCTGGTACAAAAAATAATAGAGTAAAATATGCTTATAATCAAATATTTAAGTCTTCCAATATTTCTATGACAAAGCAAATGTCTTCTCTTACTCATTTCCTCAATTATGTGCTAACACAATAAGATTCAACATAATTGTCTCTTATTTAAAAGTAATCTTTCTATTAACTCTGTAAAATGAATGTGTTCCAACTTTAGTAATGTTGAGCTGAGTCAAAATTTTCTTTTAATGTACACTCTGGTTATAATATAAGGTTGAATTCTACTGGAAAGAACCTCAGTAACTAGAATGAGTGTTTCCAGCATTATACATCTTGAGAAAGGTGTTTCCTTCCTTAAATTTTCAGTTCCATCTTTCACTCCAGGTTTGATCATCTTCCTTTTCAAAGCAAAGAATCCCTTTTCTTTCTTAAATTTACACTGCATACTGGTAACAAGAGAAAAGGCAAGTACAGAAAACACAGCAGTGAATAGTTTTATGTGTTTTATAGCAACAGCTCTGTCCAAAGCAAATGAGTAGAGCAATTGATATTAAAAAAGTTAGATAGTCAATGTGGAAAAAAAAACCAATTAGTAATAGTGTTTCTATGTGATATGTAATCATCTCTCAACTCTTTTCTTGCTTTTATTACAATGTAAGTAATATTTCTAAATTTATTTCCTTAAAACAATACATACCCTGCCCATATTTCTGAAAACCAGGAATGGAGCACAGTTCTTCTGTATTCTCATTCTTTAATCTCTCCCAAGGTTGTAAGCAACACTATCTGTCCTCAGACTCAAGTCTCATATAAAAGCTCAGGTGCAGAAAGACAGGCTTCTGAGCCCATAGAGGTGGAGGTCTGAGGGACTGAGTTTCTAAATGGTACTTATAGGAGAAGCCTCAGTTTGTGATGGATGCTGACTAGTGACCATGTGTAGTCTCTCAGTCTTGGAGCTCCTGTCATGACAGATCGCTTCCTTGAAACATCCACCAAAAAGTACAGAAAGGGAGAATTTGACACCAAGAAGGAAGTTACAATATTTTGCAACCTAACCATGGAAGTTATGTTTCATCCACTTCTGTACAATACTGGCATGAGTAAGTCAAAGTCCAGAATATATTCAAATAATGGGATTCTTCAAGGACATTGGTACCTCATGGAGGGCATCCTGACAGCCCTCTATGGAGTTCTCCACTGTATACTAAATCCTTGCAATGTATTGCATCATTGTGCTGTCTTTCATGATTAAAAAATAGCTAATCATTCACCTCTAGCTCATCTGAAATCAAAATTTAGGGAGAAGACATATTTCATTAAAATCTGTACATCATATGAAGTAGATTTATTTATATATTTAGGTGTCAGAGATGGTGATTCTGTTGGATCACTTTATCCCACAGACACTGTCAGCTGTATTTAAATTTTCCAGTGTTCTCAAATGAAAGTTTTCTATGCAAAAGCAAGCCTCTGTTTTGCTTTTGAGTTATAGTGTATCCAGCTTGCTTCCCAGGTAGCTAATGAAGAGCTTACTTCTGGAGAAGAGTATTTTGAAAACACAACATTCGTATATTACCCAGAATTGGCCTTTCGCAGCAGGAAACGTAATGTTTCCCAGGGAGATCTAAAATCTACATACGCCAAATGGCACTCCTCAAGTTGGACTGGAGCTGTAGACTTGTTTTTTCCAGGTTAGTAAACTCTAATCAAAATTATAGGAACAAAAATATCTGAGTGAAATCTCTGGTTTATTTGTGTGTGCATGTGTGTGTGCATATGTGTGCGTGCGTGTGTGTGTGTGTGTGTGTGTGTGCGTGTTTTAATAGCTAAGAAACCCAAAGCCTAATTTCCTAACACTCAAATTAAAATAGCATTCACTTAGTTTTTAGAGGGGCTGGCTCAGTGGGCCCTGAGGGTGGGGCTGGTACCGCATGTGGTGCCGGGGATCCAACCGCAGACCTGCTCCTTCCTAAGCTTGCCTAAACAGGTGCTATAGACTGCTGAGTGATCTCTCTGGACTTAATGTAGCATCCTCTTTTATACACTAGATTTTTCCATGAGTAAAATGTGAAAGTGATACTCTGTGCTTGTTACTTTGTTTAATTATTTACTTATTATCATTTGATTGTATCACAAGTATATTTATCTTCTTTTAACTGTTATTTTCTCAAAATTTTCTTCTAAGTAATTATTCAGTAACATCATGTAGACTAACTGTTTTTTATTTCATTTATTTCTGATTGTGGGGTCGGGGAGATAGCAGGTTTAAAGTAAAATATTGCATTTGTCACAGCCCGTTGTCACTATGTAAGTTCATCGAGGGCCTAGTAAGTACAACGTGTTGGCCAAGTTTCAAAAGTAAGCAGGTAAGGACAACTGATTCAGAAAAATCACTACATGGAAATATCAATAGATTCTGATGTTTGAACTACAATGTTTTCCTGGAGAAGAGGGTGGAAGATGCATAAGTTTGGCATTAGTTTGACTTTCCTTATGCCATGTTATGTCATATAATTATATAATATTTATTGGTTACATCAAGTTTTGGACTTGTATCTTAACCTAAGAAATTTTCTTCTTTCTTTCTTTCTTTCCTTCTTTTTTTCTTTGTTTGTTTGTTTCTTTCTTTCTTTCTTTCTTTCTTTTTTTTTTTTTTTTTTTTTTTTTTTTTTTTTTTTTTTTTTTTTTTTTTTTTTTTTTTTTTTTTTTTTTTTTTTTTTTTTTTTTTTTTTTTTTTTTTTTTTTTTTTTTTTTTTTTTTTTTTTTTTTTTTTTTTTTTTTTTTTTTTTTTTTTTTTTTTGTCTTTTTGAGACAGGGTCCCACTGTGCAGTTCAGGCTGGCCCTGAGCTCACTTTGTAGCTCAGGCTTTTCTCGAACTCACAACAATCCTCCTGTCTCAGCCTCCCAAATGCTGGGATTACAGGCCTGCGCCACCACGCCTGGCTTCTTTCTTTTTTTTTTTTAAAGTACTTGGTTAAGGATTCTTGCTATGCAGCTTGGACTCATAGTGAGCCTCCTGTTTTCAGCCTCCCGAGTGCTGCTATTACAGGCATGCACCACCATGCCTGGTCTAGGGGCTGTCTCAGGGCACCCAGGGGCAGGTCTGGTGCAGCATGTGGTGTTGGGGATTGAACCTTATCCCTGCTCTTGCCTCAGCAAGTGCTTAGTCACTGAACTATTTCTCTGGCCCTAAGAATTTCTTTCTTTTGTTCCTGAAACTTTATGATAATACCCACTAAAACATAATTTTTTTCTTTAATAATTCTTTCCCTACATCCCAGATTTTGGTTTGGGGCTTTGTTTTCATCTAACACTATTCATGGAAACCTGTAGCATTAAAAATACATTGCTTGCATGTTCTTCCAGATCTATATCCACCCTTTGTATGTTGTAAATGATCATTTCAGCCAAATTTCAAAATAGATACAGAATTTTATTTATGAAAATTGAAATATTTCTTCAAATTTCTGGCTGAATATCAGATAAATCAAGTTACCTAACGTTTCACTATTAGACAAATGAAATGTTCTTTTTATGACTCATGAATATGATAGTTATATTTCATGGTGTCATTGATTAGGATAAATAGCTGTTCATAGGTATATCGCTTGAATAAAAAGATCATGATGAAAAGTTTTGATTAAGCTTGTGAAATTTTTAGGTTGACAAACTGGAGAGAGAATGCATAGTAACATTGCACAGGATATCATTACTGTTTAAAAACTTCCTTTCAAGTCTGGGGTTGTTGGTGCATGCCTGAAATCTCAGCACCAGGGAAGTGAAAACAGGAAGATCACTACAAGTTTGAGCTACAGAGTAAGACCCTGCACCAAACACATACAAAGAGGCCTTTCATCAGAATTCCACAGCCAGACAATTGTTACAAAATTCATGAACTCATCTTTGTCACTATTCATGAGAAGAAAATAATAATTTTGCTATTTATTACAACCTGAGAAGGATTATGTCTCTACTTCCTGTCTGCTGCTACATGTTTGTTGTTAGCTTTGTGTGATTTAACATCAATGTCCACACACAAAAAAGGAAGCTTCATTCATAATATGCACGCTTGAATAAGTAAATAGCATTTTTGTCTTCTTCCACAGTGGCTGTGATGGATAAACTTCATTGTGTTAAATTAATCAATTTTGGGGATTCACCTCTGGGTTACTGAAGCACTTAATAGTGTATGGGATAGAGTTTCAACCCTTGTCCTCTCCTTTCTAATAGGCTACTTTTTTGATCTTACGAATTCTCTGACATAACATGGTAGTTCATATAGTCAGGGAAATGACCTTAATTTACCATGCCCTGATTTTTAACACAATAATAAATAATGCCACTGAAGAGGGCTTGGGGTTTTTTTGTGATCATTTACTTCTCTTCAGTAATCATGGAATACTTGGTCATGTAGATATTTCCATGGGTATCACTTGAAGAAAGCAATGGGTGGCAAATATAATAGGGTATATTTATGAGAAAGAAATACAATAAGTTGTCCAGGATTCAAAATGATGCAATTCTAGACACTGCTGTATTGTGTGTTGTCTGTCTTGACAGTCTACTTGAAGTATAATGAGTTCAGAAATTAATTATATTAATATTTATTATGATAATGACCATTAAACTCATCTATAAAGAGTTAACTAAGACTATAGGGTGCAAGAGACAAATAAATAAGCTACTAAAATTACTACATCTATAAATGTATATCTATACGTATATCTATATCTGTGTATTCCTATATCTATATATCTCTGATTTCAGAAATTTTTTGTTCCATGGATCAACTCAGGACCTCGCCCCTGCTAGGCAGGCACTTATGTTGCTATCTATCGCTCCAGCCTAGAAGAAATTTTTTGGGCATAATGTAAAATTTAAATATATGGTATAGTGTGTTATCAGTGCTTCATATCATGATATTGATAGATGTGCTTTTAGTAGACAAAAGTCTTTATTTTCAGAAAATGTCTTATATAAAAATGACATCATTGGAAGAATGAAACTAGCCCAGAAGAAGTTAAAGACACAATGAAAAGCACATACCAGGGATTGGGAAATCTAAAGCACTGTGTGTCTGATTCCCTTTCTTTCTATAGGACTACTTATGAAATTACACATGGCATGTAAGTATCTATGTAGTTCCTTTTAATTATTTGCCTTTCTTTTATTTTTGTATTTAGGACAGGGTGTACAGGGTGTATAAGGCTTCACTGTATAGATTGGACTCATAGTGATGCTCTGTTTACAGCCTTCCAAGTGCTGGGATTACAGGCACGTGCCACCATGTCCAGTCTAAATCACCATGTCAGTGTGCCCAGGGGATGGGACCAAGAAGGCAGGCCCAGATGTAAAACTCCTAGCCCCTGCATCTGCCTAAGTAGGCATTTTACTCCTCCAAGCTATTTGTATGGCCCTTATTTGCCTCTTTTCATCTACGCTAGTTTCCTGTTATTTTAAACCCAAAGAGAAATAATAAACATGGTGTTGGTGGTATCTTACATGATGTCACAATGTACATATTTTCACTGAAACAGTGGCCATAAATGGACTCTTAGCTCACAGACTTTGTCAACTGTAGACAATATTAGACCCCATTGTGCCTAATTCCTCCTATGTCTATTGGTCTGGAACTGTGGAAAATTGAACATAGAAGCAATTTAACAAAGACATAAAACCTATGAATTCTCAAGCCAGGTATTTGTATTTCAAATCTGTACTTTCATAGTTGTGTCTTCAATATGTGATTGTGTGTGCAAGCGTGTGTGTGTGTGTGTGTGTGAATGGTAAATGATAAGGGCACCCTCTTTGTGTGTTTGCTTGGCTAATTAAATTAGCTAAATGTCTGAATTTGCTTTAAAGAGGTATGCACAGCAGTATACCTGCTTGGACATCTCTGTAAGTACTTAGTGTGACTTCACACAAGTCCGGGATGTATAGTTGAAAACAAAAAAATGAAAAACAAAACAACAACAAAAGCCTTCATTCACACTGTTGCAATTTGGCCTTGTCTTGTGGGCTCTGAGGAATAACACCAAATTTTTAACAAACCTAAAAGCTTACTGGACCTCTAAAAGTCTATCAGATACTCATGAAAGAAGAAAGCTTTGCAGTTAACTATATTAGGCTCCTCACAATGCCTACCTCAAGTTCTGCCCTAGCAACTAGGGAGCAACCCCAGCAACTCAGGGATGGGCCTGTGACGCATCTGCACAGGGGCATGGCCCTCATTTGATAACCATACTATTTTTTCAGAAATCAGTTCTCTGTTTTGTTAGCCAGGTGGCCTCGGCACAAGCGGTTGCTCCTCTATATATGAAAAAAGAAACTATAGTCTTGTTTTTTGAATGTTGCTAAAACAATGACAGTTTATACTGCATAGATTTTGCCTTATTTAAAATATGCCTCTTATTTTCAACAAAATTTATTTCGCAAAGCTTTGTCCTCTTCAGTAGCCTGACAGTCTTTGTCCTCTTCAGTAGCCTGACAGATCAAGAGTGCAGCCATAATACACACACCCAACATCCCTCTGTGTGGTAATTCAAGAATCTAATTCAAAGATAATGACATGTAATACAACAGCTATTGTTAAATTCCATGCCTCTTGTTTCGAAATTCTGCATCATTATTTTTTGTTCATTTGTTTTTCATTATCTTAAACACAAAAAAAATAAAAAATATCATTTTATTTTTGAATGTATCTTTCTGTAGTCTAAATTCCATTAGCTTTATCATACATAATACAAATTCGAACCAAATGATTTTTTTCTAAAACACAGTCTTGGTTGCTATGCTTTCACCAAATCATGATGTAGAACTTTTTGAATCTATGCCTCTTATTTTGAAAGAGATTAAGACTTTCTTTATGTCTCTCTCTCTCTCCTTTATTTGGTGATGATGTTACATTTATGTTTCCAAATCCAAATATTGGACTGGCCAAATAGCTCAGTGGATTGAAGTCCCTGCAAGCAGATACGGGAACTGGGGGTTCGATCTCCAGGTCTGCCATGCTGGCCCAGCCCCTTGGGCGTGCTGAAATGGCAATTGAGATTGGGTTTGGTGGTGTGCATCTGTAATCCCAGCACTTAGGAGGCTGTAAACAGGCAGATCACTACCAGTCCAGCTTAGTAGTGAGACCCTGAACACCCTGTAGACCCTTCCCTAAAGTACAAAAAAAAATCCAACAATTAAATAATTTTATAGCAGCTATATACAGCATTATTTTAATACTGAACAGAAGTTTTTCCCTGTTGATATACACTTTCCCTTCCAAACCCACAAAGTTCACTGTATGCATTATATTTACATGTGTAGTTTTCTTCCTCATCAATAGTTTTCTTCTAAAAAAACTTAAAAATCCTTCCAACCCTGAAATATTTTGGTTACTGTTCTATTATGATACACAATATTTTATTGGACCCTCATTTCTTGCAATTGGAGAAATACAACACTAATTTCATCAAGCTGCTTATTGCATTGATTCTGCTTTAAATTATCATGCTATATGGTATTTAGCAAATGAAACATCTATCTCCTCAAGGCAGTAAGCAATTAGGAAAGTAGTGCTAGTGTACCAAAGCATAAATGTAAAGCAATTCATCTACATAATCTGAACATTAACCATCACTGTCTGTCATGTAGTAATTTTTGAGGACATGCTGAACATCTTAGACTTTTTAAAAATGCTCTTTTACTGGATTTAATTTTTAACTACATTTCCAGTGTTGCTGTTTCCATAAGCACTTGTGGCATATCATTTTTTCTGTTTTTCTTGCATCTTCTTTATAACTACTTCTAAATATGTTCTGCACCTGTAAAGAAAAGGTGATCCTGAAATGCTGGGTCAAACAGAAAACCATGTAATATTCATATTAAGCACTTGCCTTTTAAAGCCTTCACTGGATTTTCTTTATTTTTCTGTAGTTATTCTGGAGGCAACAAGAAAAAGGCTTTGTTGTAAACAAATGAAGGGTAAAATAATGTGTATCCATTGATGAAACAAATCTTTTATGAATCCTGTGTCCTTGTCTGTTCTGGTTAAAGGCACTTGAACAAAAGGTGTTCTCTTTTCTTTCTGTTAACTATGCTTCTCTGTGCCTTGTAGCATAACAGAATCAAGACTTCTCAGGTGCCCTACAGCTTTGGCAGGAACATGACCTGCCACACGACTCCCTGGAAACCATTATTTGACCTGATCTTCCTCTTTTGCGTATATTGGCGGCATTTTATTTTTTGTCTTCATGTCTGTAAGTAAACTTGTTTCTTTAAAAAACAGAAAGTGGAGAAAGGCTGTACCTGACAAGAATTGTTTATTGCCAAGTAGCCTGACCTTTTCTTGAAAAGGTAATTTACTGTGCTTGTGATATCCTATATATTTCTTTATTTGTATTGTCTTTTATGAAATACACAGCAGCTCACTCCATATTCTGCTAAGTCTGAAAGAGTTCTGATATTATAATCAAATTCCTATTTATGTACTGAGGTTTATTAAGATTGTGAATATTGGGAGAAATATGGGAATCTGGAAAACAGACACTGTGCAGGTCTCCAAAACTTACAAAATGTACTACCTGTATTATACTCACTACCCCCCATATTGGTAAGCAGTACCCCAACATTGTAATGTGATATAATAGCCTCTGAAGAACCAAACTCTTATTTTATTGATTAGCAAGTAGCAAATTAGGATCTGAGCATAAATATTCCAGGCCTTACAATCTTCCTAGGTTTTCCTCAGTTAGTTCACATGACATTCACATTTTAAGGTAATTCACATTTATGAAATATTCAAGCTGGACATGGTGGTGCATGCCTGTAGTGTCAGCACTGGGTACACGAAGTCATGAGGGGTTCAAGGCCACAGGAAGCTATGTAATGATTCCAGACCAGCTCCAACTACAGAGTAACTCCCTCTCTCAAAACAAAACAAAAACATCAAGCATACATATAGTTGAATTTCCAGACAATATATGCACTAATACTATGCTATTTTCTTTAAAATATAAACCTTAGGAATTGGGGAGAGAGCTCGGCCATCTAAGCACCTGCCCAGCAAGTGCAAGGACCAGGTTTTGATCCTTGGTACCACAGGCTGTGTCAGTACTGCTCCAAGCTGGACAAATAATAAATAACAATTCAAAATGTGAAAATAAATAAATGAACTTTGGGACCATGTATTTCCCTTCATTTTAAAGTGGAACAGTGGGACACCCCCCTCACATACACCTCCAGCGCACTGAGCCAGTGGCTGAGCCCAGGTATGGTGGTGCATGCCTGTGCCCTGGGGTGGCTGAAAACAAGAGGATCATTACAAGTCTGAACTGCCTAGTGAGACCTTGGACAAAAAAAATAGGCACTGAGATGATTGACATTCCTAAACACGACTTGTTATGATTTCTATGTCAAGAGGTAAAAAATATAATTTCCAATATACCAATCCTTTTTTATTACACCTCTGCACATCGGAAGGTTATTCGCATGTTGTTCTTTTTTAGAACTGCTTACCAAGTATGTGTGACACGCTGTTTCAAACTGGTAAAGGAAACAAAGACATTAAGATAAGCTTTTTCTTTGATTATAGAACATTACTTGTATCTGCTGTTTTCTAGATATGACCTTGAAAATCATCAAACTCATTTTACTCCATCTCCTTTCCTCACATGATTATTGAGATGATATGGATTTTAGCTTGGATTTCTGAATAACTTCAATATTCAGACCTGTCTTCTAAATCAGGATAGGTTAGATTTTGCTGTGATGAGAAAATGGTTCTTGACCATCTGTGGTTTGAAAGGGGTCAATTTTTTTACATATGAAAATTCTATAATGATAAGTTTGAAATATTACCCAAGTAGGAATTGTGTTTCACGTTTCAGTATTATGATGAGACCTAGACAGAGGGAGCAGTTAGTACTTGTACTATTACTTATAGGATATAATTCTCCCTTATAAAAGGGGAGAGATGGCATAGAGAAGTGGTGAATGATTTCTAAGCTTTCTGTCTACTTTGCTTTGGGCAAAAGCAACTTATTTGAAGATTCTTGCTTGCAAGATGCAAAGACATGTACATCTGTGTTCCAACTAGACCAGCCACAGAACTAATGCAGGGAGATGATATTATCTAGTCCAGATGAACTCAAATAATCATCAAAAGAAAGGTAATGGAGAAATTGTTCACAAGATTCCTGAGTGCACCAATTCTCTTAAACTGAGAGCTGTATTTTGTTAATATCACAATAAATTTAATAATAACCTTGTGAGTACATAGGCATTATTATATTTTTAAAGGATTCCAAAAAATGTCAGCCAGATTTGAGAACCCTGATATATACAGTTAAGTATAGGTAATGATTTTTAATCACAAACAGTAATGAAAATGTACTTTGAGACTAAAACAAAATGATTGCATTATAATTTTTAACTATGTGTTTCAATTTATTTACACATAATGTTAAGCTTAAAGCATTATCTACAAAGTACCAGAGATGAACACCTCTGCAGAGTGGATAGTACTTTTTATGATTTAAAAGCAAAAGTTAGAAAGTAATAAACTACTTAGTTTATACAGATTGTTTTCTATATTTCCATAATCTAGTCTATGTGAATAATATTTTAATGTGAAAATTTAAATTTAATGCAAAAAATTAATTTATTGAAATGTCATTTTCAATTGAAAAATTTATGCCAAAATGTTGATTTTCCCCAAAATAAATAAAAATTTAAAATATCGGTATTTCTAGATTTCCTGAGGGTAAGTAAGGAATAAGTTAGTTATTTTAAATTGCATCTAAAAATATGTTTTCTCTAGGGATATTTAAATCAAACTTGAAAATACAGTTCATTCTAAATTAATTAAACTAATTTCTCTTTTGCTAAAGAACAAAACAGAAATTCATATAACAAAATAATGCATAACAATTTAGAATGTGCTAAATGTTCTATTTTAAAAAATGTAAATAGAAAAGTTTATTCAATAAACAGTTTGAGAAATCTTAACAAATATATTCCTACTCTTCGCAATAAACTAAAACTTGCATCAAAATTAAAAATTTAAATGTACACTAAACCCCATAACATAAACAAATAAACAAAGAGATACAGTCATCTGAGGGTACAAGAAATAATTGATAAACTGCACCATACAGTACTACTCAATTATAGAGAAGATGGTGATTCTGTCATATGTCATAAAGCAAATGGAAAAAATTATCTGAAGTGAAATTACTCAGACACAGAAATGTCAACAAATACTTTTGCATTAATGGAAACTATAGGAACACTAAACTAAAGGTAGAATCATGATTTCTAGGATTTGGGATCAAATGGGTAGACAATGGGATGTGGAATATGAGTGGTAAGACATGGTAAAAGCATGTATTTGGGTGTATGAAAACATCACAAGGAACTCCCTAATGACATTCATATGTACTAAATGTTTAACGTTTTTGTTTTTACCGAGAATTAAAAAATGGTAAGAAAAATGTTAGAAATGATGCAGAATTTCACTGAAGAAAATAATAGAAATTCAACAATGGTTTTCACATTGCATCATGTTATCTTCAAATTAGTAGTTTAGATCACCAGACATGAGCACACAATACCAGTCAAAATTTTAAGAAATTAAAAAGGAGAACAAAAAAATGCATTGATTGCTCCTTTTGATAGAATAGCAGAGATCAGCAGTAAAACTATTGAATCTATCCTGTATATATACGTAAGAATTTTTTCCATTCTTTCTTTTGTTCTTCTCATCCCTGTTTATCCTTCCTTTTGAATAGATTCTTTGCTGTTCATAGTATCTATTGTACCTTTTATATTTTATTTACTCTTTAGGTTATTAATATGCATTAATTTTTAAGAAAACTTTTGCAACCATAGGAAGAAGCTGCAAGTACCTAAAAACTTGAATACATAAAAATATAATCTATCTGACACATTTTATAAATCTAGTCATACTCATCAAAGCCCTGGAAAATGTAGCACTTTAAATCAAATATAATCTTAAAGAATAAAAACATCAGAAAAATATATTGTAAGTTTATTAGAAAACAAAAATTCAAGAGAAAAATAGACAGTGTTTTAGTTAGCTGCTGCTGAGAAAAAAATACCTCACACCCAAAAGTTAAAGGAGGAAAGGTTTCTTTAGCTTACAGCTTGTAGAAGTTTCCATCTATAGTTACCTAGCTCCATGGAAGAATGGAATGGGAGAGGATCAAGACACGGGAGAAAGAGCCCATGGTAGAGCAGGAAGGGCAACGGCAAGAAGCAAGGCAACGAGCTGCTTATCCCTTTTGCCCCATCTGGGTTGCAAGTTTCTTGGGTAGAAAAAAAAAAACAAGTCTCTTGAGTGGTATGACCCCCAACCAGGAAAGGTCTTTCCATGTCCCATACCGAGAACTATGCTAGATCAGTTAGTGGGCTAGCTCAGGGATATCACCTGTAATCCATATTTACATATCCTTAATTGACATTTGCATACGACTTCATCCACATCCACCTATGAGCACATGACGCTTTGGGGTTTGGAAAGAACCACTTCAGTATAAGCCAGAGAAAACAGATGCCCGGGAATGGAGGCTGCGATTTTTCCAATGGGAATGTGGCCAACAAATGGAGGAGGTGGAGAAGGAGAAGTAAAAAGAATTAAGATATGGTGCACACATTTGGCAACTCTGCATCATCACGTTGTGCAAACATGCACTAATGAAACTAAAATAAAACAGCAGTCCTTTTTATAGAGAATTAAAGAAAAATAACACAAGGTAAAATAATAGTTTAATCATGCATAATGCATTTGTATTGTTATTATATTTTTTTACTGAAACAGCACAAGCCACTTATTAAAGTACTGCATGATGAAGGTTTTGATCCAATATTACATGCAAACATTTCCTTCTTCATTAACATTTGGCCTAAACATAAAATATGAACTTTCCAGAACTAGAAAATATCTGTCCTTTAATACTCAAGGATTTAACAGTGAGATGCATTTTCTTGAAGTCTTGATGTGACAATGATAAGTGAATACTTTCCTCTCCCCGCCCCCAAAAAAATCAAAATCCCATATGCCTTGAAGTTAAATTTCATATGCTCTGTGCACAAATCTAAAATTAAAATTTTCAGCATATTAGATAAAGAGATCAAAGAATCTTACTTCTTCCCACCAAAAATAATATATTTTAACAACAAACTGAGGATAAGAACTGATTTATTTATTCATTTATTATTTATTGTGTTTTAAGGAGGGGTCTACCAAGTCTCACCACTAGATTGGACTCATAGTGATCCGCCTATTTACAGCCTGCCGAAAGCTGGGATTACAGGTGTATGCCATCACACTTGGTCTCATTTGCCTCAGCAGGCCCTGGTCCAGCAGGCAAGTCCAGGGATCAAATCCCCAGCCCCTGCACTTGCTTGCAGGTGCTTTAATCCAATGTGCTATTTGGCTCTCCTTAAGAGTTTAGTTTTAAACTGTATTTTATTTGTTACTATAATGTGGTCTTTTTATCTGATTAACCACAAGCATACAAAACATTCCCCTATAAAAGGACCTTGCTCGACAGCCCTTTGTGTTGTGACAATTATAAGGGTCATTTGATTTGGACTTTCATCCTTTGTTATAGCACTTCTAAATTGTGTTTGTGACACACACCACAGAGGTAGGAAAGAGTATCTTTAGTAAATTATTTTAATTGTACAGATTTCCTAAAGATTAAGT
Organism: Ctenomys sociabilis; assembly: GCA_004027165.1. Taxonomy (NCBI): domain Eukaryota; kingdom Metazoa; phylum Chordata; class Mammalia; order Rodentia; family Ctenomyidae; genus Ctenomys; species Ctenomys sociabilis. The sequence continues at coordinate 28,222 of PVKA01005759.1, forward strand.
ACAAAATACTCACTCATGCCTCTCATATGTCATATGTCCCAAAGGACTGAGATTCACTGCCTTCTTGACTGCAGTGTCTGTGCTTGCATTGCCCACTTGACAGGAACATCCACTAGGGTTGGGAACAGCACTGAGAAAGCTCCCTTCCACTGCACTTATTTGCTAATTCTCTGGAATACCCAGTTCAGCTGACAGGAAGCATAGCATTTGTTCTGCTTCACTCACATGAACCTATAGCAGTTGTGAAAGAATCGATCACATTCTTCCCAGACCACAACACAATTGTCTTGTTTGTTTGCAGCTTGACATCTAAGACAGGCATCCACTTCCTGGACCCTGCTGATGGCACAAGGATAGCACTCCCTGTCCCCGCTCCACATGGCCAATGCGTTCCACTTCTTCAGCGAGAACGCATTTTGTCACCTCCCACCTTGGAGCCTGCGCCTTGAGAGGACAAAGTGCAGGGCTCTTCGCTGTCATCCATGCGACCATGAATGGCAGCAAAGACCATATTTGTATTATATTTGATGAGCTGGAAAGTCTTCTAAATTCAGCAGTAGGCTATTGAACATAATAGAATCTATCTCTTTGGGGTTCTGTTTTGTTAGGAAAAAACAAAATAAATAACCAAGACTAAAATGCCTTAAAAATAATTGTGATAATGAAGCAGAGCTCTGGAAATGCATTCTGTGGAATTTATTGGTTGCTAACTTACATGGTTTGGCCAGAGAAAGCTTCATTGAACATAATGAGGTCAACATAGTGTAGTCCCATACACAAAGTATTTATAGAGTAGATGACATAAATATAATATTAAATATGTGTCCCAGTTTGTAGTTTTGCAAAGAGAACAATAAAATACAGAATACATTTTATAAGATTATTTTATAATCAGACACCCAACAAATCATATATGAAGCATGCAGGGAATCCATCCACACACTGAAAACCAAAGGATCCACCTAAGACCCTAGATCCTAATACACTGCTTGCGTCCTGCTGAAAACCTAGAGCTCATAGTAATGCTTTCCACAAGTCAAACTGGGGGCCTAGAGCCTATCACAGTGACTCATTCAGGCCCGCTTCATGGATCTGAGCAAGAGAGGTGGAAAGATCAGTAGTGGAAGACAGAAAGTCTATGCCTGCAGGACAAAGGACCTGTGCTAGCTGGTTGAGGGGTCTGAACTGGAGCGAGGAAGCAACACTCAATTTAAGCACCAGAGCTTCCCCCAAAGTACCACAGTCATCCTCAGCAAGAGTGAGGTCCCAAGCTCCTCCAGTGATGAGGAAAGCCAAGTGACAAGGAAAGCCAACGTGACGAGCTTCTCCAGGAGGCTGAGAAGTGCACCATCTTTCCTTCTAGATCCAGGAAGTAATGCTCAAGATGAGGACCAGAGCTCCCCTAATTGTTGCCATTCTCAGCAACAATGAAGGTCGTGAACTCTTCCCCCAGGGAGGACAGCCAACTTCACCAGGTAAGCCAGCATGACAAGGTCCTGCAGCAGAACAACCCAGGACACCAATGGCTTCCAAGAGTTTCAACCGCTTCTCCAAACAGTTCCCCTGACAGCTTCTCCCAGCATTTTCTGCCAATTAACAGTCCTGTACAATGTGTTTCTTAAATTTCAAGCAAGGAAAATAAGATATCACTGTGATTGAGCTGAGTGTGAGGAAGTATTGAATGGGGAGTACTTTTGTAGATTTGAGAGAGAGAAGTTATGAATATGAATATGAACAGAACTACTGGATTAAGAAGAAAAGACCAAATGAAAGGAACCAACTACTTTGATGATAACAATATGAAATATAATAACCTTTGTAAATTTCCTGTCATCTTGTTTTTCTAAGTTCTGTAATCATGTTTATTCTCTTAGATATTAAAAAATAATAAAAAGTATGCTAAAGTTGCTTGGATGCTTTAATGAGGTGGCATTCTATGATGGTCACACACTGAAAGTGGGACTGCACTGTGTCTCTCCTTCTTTGTTCCACTAGAGGATCAGAGAAAACAGTAAAACTAACTCAGCCTTAAGATTTTCTAAACTAAAAGAGTAACAAGGAAAATGCAGAAAGTGAATGAAATGCTAGAGACTGTCAACAAGAAACTTATGTAGACCTGAAAAATCACAAAGCAAGAGAAACCATTGGGTGTAACTAAAAATCATAATACAAATCACCACTTGGTGATGTATACTTTTCACCAAGTGAATTTGTTATCTTTTACTTAAAATTAATAGTTTTCGGCCGGGCGTGGTGGCGCATGCCTGTAATCCCAGCACTCGGGAGGCTGAGGCAGGAGGATTGTCGTGAGTTTGAGACCAGCCTGAGCTACAAAGTGAGCTTAAGGCCAGCCTGAACTGCATAGTGAGATGCTGTCTCAAAAAGACAAAAAATAAATAAATAAATAAAAATAAAATAAAATAAAATAAAATTAATAGTTTTCAAAAGAAGGAACGGGGAACTTACACATTATCTGTTATCAATTCAATACTGTCAAATGAAAAATTATGAAAAAAATAGTATCCAGATATTTTATTACAGTTAATGAACCTAGCTTTTATTTTGTTAAAAGAATGTTTTAACATTTGACATATTAAGAAAAATGTTGAAATTTAACTAAAAGCTTTAAGGGAACTATTCTAACTACCCAATAATAGGTTATTATATAAATGATCCAGGTTTGAAATTATTTCTTCTCAATTATTAGAAATGCATTAATTTGTGTCCTTGCAAGAATATTATACATTATATATGCAGATGTATCTTCCATTCCTAGATAATGATTTTCATTCTAAAAACAATGAATTTTAAATATTTATGATAAAAATAAAGGTCTAGGATAATGGCAAATTTTGATTTTGCACTCCATTTTTTTTTCCTCACACGTATTAATATTTGATGGGCTCAAGAAGTGGCTCATTGGGAGAGATCTTGCCTGGGATGCCCAAGTCCCTGGTCTGAACACTACACCCACAGGGTTGTTCTCATGGGGAACAGAACTGAAGCCTCTGACTAAAGCTTGATCAATGAGAGACTCCTAGTCAATACATATATCACTGGAGTGATCTACCGGGAAAGTTCGATGCGAAGATTAATGTACTGCCCTCATGCTTTTCAGTGACTTAAACATTCTCTTCTGGCTTTCATCATTGTTAAAATGAAAGTGACATCAAGTACCTCCCAGATTTATGGAAATAACTGAATAGACACCTTATATGAAGAAAACTCCTGACATCCTGGCTGTGCCAATTATTTATTATGACGTGAATGAGCTTCAGAGGTGCCTTACTACACACCTGAGTCTTAATATCTATTCTATGAAATTACTGACAGAATAAGTGAGATAAAATATATCATCTGTTTTAGTCTCTGGCACATTCCATTACCTAAATACTAATTTTCTAATGAGGGTTATTTATTTTCAAAATATGGTATCTTGTATTATATTTTATGAGTGTTTTCTAAAATTTCAAAGACTGTAATACATACCTGTATTTATTCTTACCCATTTTTCTCCAAGCCTTATATTTTCTTTCTTTTTTTTCATTTGTTAAATTCCATTTTCCTTTTCCTAGTAATGGCATGCTGTCAGTGGACCCTATTATATGTATGATCTATAGGGATATAGGTGGCAAGGATGTGGAGAACTGTTTGTGAGTAGAAGTTCTACACATATCTACAATTTCAAAGAATCAGACTGAGCAAAAGAAGAACTATTATTCCAAATAGAAAATTTGAACAGTGGAGTTTGCCTTTGTTCCTGCCTTATTTCTTTACTGCCTTCCTTCCTTCTTTCTGGCCTTCTTCGTTCTTTTTCATGCTTTCTTTCTTTTGGCTTCTTTTCTTCCCTTTTTTCTTTTTCTCCTCCTCTCCCATCTTAATCTCTTTGTTGTTGTAGTTTGCCTTCACCTCGACTGTATCTTTTTTCTCTCTCTCTATCGATTGCTTTCTCCCTCTATTTTTTCTGTTTCATTTCTTCTTCTTTTTAGTTAAAACTAATGAACACATGGAGACATGGACCATGTCGTCACTTCTGCCAACTGGGACAACAGAGCTTACCCAGTTGTCACAAGACAGCCTCTTATACCTGCACATGGCAGGGAAGTAAAACAAGAAGAATGAAAAAGAAAAGCCATATAAATAGTAGATACAGGAGAATAGAAATTTTTATGTCCCTTATTTGTTTATATTTTTATTTTATAAACATACAATTTGGGAAGAAATCTCAGAAGCAAAATGAAGTTATGAATATTATAGAAGGAATAAATAAGAATGTGACAAAAAATTCTGCGTGTGTGAAACTGGTTAAATTTTAAATGATTTTTGAAATCCTACTCAACAAGGAAAATTACTGTTTTTATGTTTGTTTATTTAATGGTTGAAATTTGTTTGTTGTGCAACTTCAGAAAGACTAGGTATAGGAAGGAAATTGGCTCAACTTTTTTTTACCTTTACATGTTAGAGCCTATCTATAACATTCCTACACTGAATTGAATGCCTGAACTGCCATTCCTGCTAGAGATGTTTTACAGTGTTGCTATATCTTTGTAAATGGACATAAGTAATTGAATTATCTGAGTGTTTGTCACCTTTAAAGTTGTAAATCAAAGCCAACATTCACTTAAGAGGTGCTTCCCTATAAAAGAACTGCAATTCTAGTGAAAATGGACATACTGAGTCTTTCTTTGTATTACCCAGTCTTTGCTTACCAAGCTGAAATACCTGAGACAGGCAGCCACGAAATGCAGAGGTCTCATTGGCTGATAGCTTTAGAGGTTGAAAGTCCAAAGGGCACAGAACAAGTCCTCACGAGGGTTTCCAATGGTTTCTATGTGTGCAGGAGTGAGCGGTCACATCTAAGAATATGATGCCAGTGAGGTGCTAGGTTTCCATTGCCTCTTAAAATAAAGTGTTTTCCCAGTGGACGTAGGGATTTCCTAAGGATCCCACCACTTAAAAGTCTTCTGCCTTGAACACTGGTGAATTTTGCCAACCCTGAACACATGAACCTCTGAAAAACAAGACATATCCAACCTGGAGCAATCATTTAGGTGGAAAATGAGATGTAAAGAGTTTCCTTAAGGGATTTTTAAATGATCCTGAACTTTTTTTGTTTTACTGTCTTTTTTTTTTATCCATGCATATCCATTATAGAGATTAACGGGTTGTGTTGTGCATATTCATGCATGCATATAAATCTTAATTTGATTTTATCCACCTCTATCACCCTCTGTTAGTGCTTCTTTCCTCAATTCCTTTTATCTTCTGTAACAATTTTTCTTCTCCTTTCATATCAACTTTTTATCCCTACATTTCAAGTATAGAAGAATATGTGATCGTGAGAAATTGTCAAGTGAAAAAAATTTTTTAACAAAATACAATTTCTTGGGGCTGGGAAGATGGCTCAGTGGAATAAGTGCTTCCATGGCAAGCACAGGGCCTGAGTTCAATCCCTGGTTCCAAAACAAAAATGCAATTTCTTGATGAGGCATCTATTTTTTTCAGTGCCACAAAAGAGTCAATAAAAAAATTTGTTCAAATTCATTTTGTTTCTTTGCAAAGATGGACACTGTGAAATCTATATGGTAGGGGAGCTTGTAATAATTAAATTTGGAAATGCTGTATGGGAAGGATGGCGGAATATATTTCAAATACCTTTGAAAATATATCCTCCAGAGTAAGACCTCAATAAGAAGCACAATTTGTTCTGCAGCTCCAAGGATGCAGTTTTTCCCTGAGTGTAGTCTACAGTCTGCTTCTAATGTGCAAAAAAGAGTGAGGAATGTGAGCCCTGTGGCTTCTTGGCTGTGCATTTGCTGGCATACTGAAGAACAAGCAGCACCAAAGGAAATTTCGTAATTAAGCCACACCTGCACAGATGTTCAGAGGCAAAACAATTCATGCCACTCTCAGTCGTGGAAGCAATGACTCATTACGGATGATTGGCCTATGATGTGCACTTTCTCCTGCTGTAAAGTGAACAGGGATGAAACCCTTGCTGTGTCCCCCTTTATTACTCTGAGTTAGTAGCAATGCTGCACTGGGGCATCACCCAGGCTTGCCACTGCTCCCAAGACAGCTTGTGAAAAACTCTTCTCATCCTAGTAATTTAGTGTAAAGTACTAGGAGAGACTTGGCCACTCAGTGAAGTGACCCCTTACTGAAAAAGTGGAGGTTGTGTTCCTCTTGTTTCTGGAACCAGAAATTCTTGTAACCAAAGTACTCAAAGGAAAATAAATGAAACAAAGAGACTTTCTTCTGAGAAAGCCAGAGCACATCTTTCCATGAACATGAAGGGCATACCAGGTGATAGAGACTAATCTTGCAGTAGCCTGGCCATGTCATGAAACACAGGTGGGCTGCTGGAAGCCAGTTTCATCAGAGAGAAAAATGTAACTGTATACAGCCTGGTACTTGATGGTGCCCTAAGGGCAAAGAGAAGCAAAGGACAGACAGAAGTGTTTGGAGTGATGATGGATGACTGCAGATCAGGATTCAAAACAGATTTTAAGAATCCATACCCTGGCTTGATACTGTAAGGGAGAAGCATAGTGTTTTTTTCCCTAGCCCTTGGCACAGTTTATAGCTCAGCTAATAAGAACAACAACCAGATCTCCAAGAGAAAACCATGGACATTTACTTCGTGTGACATGGAAGCCTTAAAAAATAACCACCCAAGGAACCAGGGATAACTGTAAATATTTATGAACACTCGGGCAGATGTAACTCTAGGACGAAAGGGTGAGTACAATATTGGTATTTAAAAAGGTGAAAGATTCATACAATCTGAAGAGAAACCAGGGTATTTTGATGATGTTTTAAATTGTAGTCACATTTTATTCTGATCAAAATTTTTATCAAGATGTTAAGCTTTTGTTTTTTGAAACTAGTTGTCATATATTACGCATGATCACAATATTTATTGTGTAGGATTTGTGAAAGGGTAGACTTATATTCACTGCTAAAGGAACAATTATTTATAAAATAATACTCAATCCAGTATTAGCTGCCTACTTCAGACACTTAATACTTGCAGAGATCCATGTTACATTTACCACACTGAAGTTTTATTTTCCTGTTTTTTTTTTTTTTTTTTTTTTTTTTTAAGAATCACCCTCATTGTTGAAAGTAAATGTACTCTTAGGGTGTGAATATTAGTGATCCAATAAGCACGTGATTATATTAAGGTGGAGGCAGCTCGAAGATAATCTAGATTCCATTGGGAATCTTAGGTTTTTGTAAATTTATTGGGAAAATAGTTTTTTTCTGTAATGGCGAAGTTTCTTTGTGGTAAACAGTATCTTGCTAAAAGAAAAAGCATGAAAGAGAAATTGAGATGTATATAGATGTCCTCAAATGACCAGCATTATATTCATGAATACTGTATATCATGGAATGAACAGTGTGGAAGCTGTTTATTTTTTCAATCTGAAGTAAAATATTTTCAAGAACTTTAAAAAAAAATTGGTATTTAATGGGACTGAACTTAGCAGAGCCCCTATGGTCAGGTTCTTGTTGCCGTTTTGTTGTGTGTTCATATATGTGTATTTCTAGGGGTTAGATATAAAGAGGTCTCTTCTGTAATAAGAGTTCTGTGATCAACTTCTAGAAGATCGAGTTTTCAGGGTCTAACTTAGGGGTTTGCTCTTTTCCCAAGAATAGTTCTTCCATACATCTCTTCATCTTAGTACTTGTTGATGACTTTTCTTTTTATATTTTGAATGAGTTTTGATCCTAGTTTATGTACCTGAGTGACAGAAGCTAGAAATTAGAGTTGTGAAGCAACTGAAAAGATAAGGAATGGAGGGGAGTGTGGTTCGGCCTGCAATTAGAATGCCAATGTTCACAGAAGTTGTTATTTTGTAATGCAAGGTATCTCACTGTTTTCGAAGACATGAATTCCATGATGAAACAGCAGTGCTGTCATCCCAACTGCATTTGTAATTCCTATTGGTTGGCATTAGGAGAAAAATAACCATTTGTCCCAAAGGTTGTTGGGTAATTTCTTTTTAATGTATTCAGTACAGGATATACAGCGCCTCACTGCACAGATCAGACTTGTAGTGGTCCTCCTGCTTTCAGCCTCCCAAGCACTGGGATTATAGGCACGGGTCACCACACCTTGTCTCATTCACCTTCTGAGCAGTCCCTGGTGATGGGGCCAGCATGGTTATGCCAGTATCAAATCCTGGTCCCTGAATCTGCCTAAGTGGGCACTTTAGTCCACTGAGGTTTCTGGCCAGCCTTTATTGCTGGGTGATTGTTTCAGCAGGTAAACATCTTGGAAATGCATCTTAAAAACCAATGTGTTAATAAAAGCCACACTGATTGAAGATGGAAAAGAAAAGGGCTATCTGAAATTAAGCTTCTTGGATGTAGCTTCCAAAATTTATATTATTCCATACCTTGACGTCCTTGTTTGTGCTGCTGCTTCACCTGATAGCTATGGACTTTGATCACTTTTGTGAAAGACTAAAATCATCATTGTTGCTTAGTCTTTTCCCTCTAGATACTGTGAGTAGTCAGGATTTTCTATATTACCTTGTGGTTGGGTAGAATCAAGCAATTAATTCTGGAAAAAGGGTAGTGATCAGACTCTGGACATCTAAGTGGCTTGAGAGGATCACACACATATCTATGAAATATGTGTCTAAATCTTTTAACTGTGCTGGTGACAGCAAAGTTATGATGGTTTAGGCATCTAACTGACAGCTCCATGCTCTCTGGCTTTCTTGAGAAAACATATGTTGAAAGGGAGGTTCAATAAGATCGATGCAGCCTGGAAACCAAGTAAACACGATAGAATACTGCTTTGAAGAATTAACAAGATGGAGCTGTGGACATAGCTCAGCAGCATAAGCACCTGCTCGGCAAGCTCAAGGTCCTGACTTTGATCTCTGGTGTAAAAAAAAAAAAAATTACAGGACACACAGGAGATGATGTGTAAGCAAAAACCATTTTTGCTCTGGTGCTAAACTTTGGGAAGGTTTGTTGATTCATTCCTGTCGTATGCAACTTGAAATGTATGGCTAAATTTTTCTCTGCTGACCCTGTTGTTAACTGTCATTGCTGAGTTAGGGCCTGTGTTAAGAGACTTTCAGAGCTTAAATCTCATTTTCAGTATCAACTTTCATACATTTTGTGCGGGGACCATTTAATGTTACCTTTCCATTACATAAGAGTTATGGTGAACTAACCCCAAGATCAAGTATTGGACCATGTCATCCACAAGAAAGCAAGATATTCTCACTGTCTTTCCCTATTCAAAGGGAAGAATCTGACTAAATAATTCTAACATGGATATATAGATTAATGATTTGAATATATATATATATATATATATATATATATATATATATATATATATATATATATATATATATGCCTTTTGTATGTTTTCCCAGTTTTGAAGTTGAAAGAAAATAACTCTGAAACTACTAAAACACACACTTTCCTACCATGCCCTGCTCAAAACCAGCCCTCCTCATTTGCTGAAATTGAACCAATGTCTCCTTCCCTTTGTCAATTTCAGCTTCATTTTCCTGTCGTATTTAATATTAAAAACATTGTTAGCAAAGATCACTCATTTTATAACCCAAACACTGTGTAGGTCTGGTGAGGTAGCTCAGTGAACTAACTAAAACACCTATTTAGGCAAGCTTAGGCAAGCACAAGGACCATGGTTTGATTCCCTGGCACCACAAGCTATGACAGCTGGCCACAAAAAAAAAAAAAAAGAAAGAAAGAAGAAGAAAAGAAAGCAAAGCACAGCAAAGCAAAGCAAGAGAAGAGAAGAGAAGAGAAAAGAAAAGAAAAACACCATGTAGTCAGTGTGGTTAGAAGACTTTATCATTATGATCAAAAATTAATATGTACTCTATATTTATAAAGAAAACGTATTGAACTACCTGACAGCAAATGTTGTACTATTTCATCTCTGCTTAGAAATTTTTCCAAGATGAGGCTAATTCTTGGTACGGATTTTGGAAACCTCTAAGAGTGACGCGGTCTCACCAACTGTCACCTCAGGGCCAAGGCTCCTCAGAGCATGATATAATACACCCTCAGATTCCCAAACTGAGTGCAGTCACCGCTCTCTTTGTAACCATCCCCGGCAACTGCAGGCAGGCCTCATTCTCAACTGACGCTGAAGCTCCGAGGCACTTTGCTCCCAAGGACGCCACCCACAGCTCTCTGCCTGTGACTAATGCCGAGAGCTTCCCTCCAACATGAAGAAAACACTCCAAGACAAATTGCTAACCACCCCTGTAGCAGCGTAGGTAGCGAGGGTATAAGGCCAGCAGACATGCATCTGCTGAATAACATCCTTCTTGATTCCACTTGGGGCTTTATCTTAAGTCTTCTAAAAAGTCATTGCTTTTTAATTCTTAGATTTCGCTCTTTTCAATTTGGACTTTTTAATGTTCATTACCAATCACAGCAACCATTTTCCTAAAGTTTGTTGACCACTTATTAAACTGCATTAGAAGCAGGCAGTTGCTAATTTATGATTTCCTTTCTCCAGGCCTGGTTCATGAAATCTGAGCATCAAATTGACCTTTATAACCTTCTTAAAATTTTAAATATGGGTCATCAGAAGTCCTACTGGATATCTAAGAATCTCATTCTTAACTGGTAATATGGATAATTCTCTTAAGGGCCTGGAGTGGAAGAAAACTGCTGACATTGCTTTCTTAGTATTGATATAAGTATTATCTTAAATGAAAAGACAGTCTCTGAGAAATAGAGAGCAATTGAATATCAACAATAGAATTTTTTTATTTTTTATTTTTATTTATTTTTTATTTTGTTGAACTATGAGATTAAAAATAAATGTTTCTACAATATTAGCACAAAAGTTCTTTTAGTAAACTAAGAAAAGCTAGTTTCATTAACTATCTTACTAATATACATGTATTTTCCTTTCTTCTGTCCCCTATCACACTTTGTTTTTTGTTTTGAATAGTTTCTTCCCAATTCATAATATCTATTGCACTTTTCAGAACTTATTATCTCACACTAGTGGGGCAATACAATATTTATGAGTATAGTCTTGAGTTGCACCCATCTACCTATATAATTCTGCTATGAATAATTACTAGGAGCACAATAAGAAATGTATCAACTATTAGAAGTGTCTCTCTAAACTGTTTTGAAACTCAGTTTCATATTATATTTATCTTGCTTCTCTTCAAAATAAAAATTAGTAAATAAAAAAAAGAATATCAACAGTAGAAAACATGGTAAAATTAGAGTAGATTAACACAGTTAAATACACTGAGCTTCTATAGTATATCTGCTATGGGCACAGTAGATATTCAATAATTTTTTATCATTTAGATAATTTTAATCTGTGTTTCAACATCTCAGTCTACTGATCACTTTTTGTGTTTCAACTAACAAGTTTTATTTGTAATATAGTCTGGTGCTTGAATATATATGCATGCGGTCAGTATAATTGGTGTTTGTTTTCATAAGCATTTATTTATACCTGACACTTTTAAGCTCTTTGCTTCTTGTTCTTCCCAATAGGTATGGTAGACTAATGCAAACCATCCTTATTACATTGTATTTCAGAACATCATAATTTATTCATTCTGTCTTTAATATCTGTTGTCCAAATTCCCTCTATTACCCCTACTAGATTCTGTGTATTTTTTTACATTCACCTTACCTACTATCCTTAACAATTTATAGCATTTACAAGAAAGATATCTTAATTGGAAATTTCCCACAGAAGTAACAAATGGATACATTTTCTTTACTCCACCTTGCCCCCATGCAAATAATTTTTGTACTAAATATCTAAATTCTTGTGATTCATTCTGCAAGAAAACCAAATGGGTAATCCCACCAAGTATCAAAACTCAGCTCTTTCTCATGCACAGGTTTTGAATACATGTTAAATCTATATGAAATATAATATTCAGTCATATGAAACAAACACGAAGCTTCAGAGGTTTCCCAGTAAAATCATAGCATATTTTTGGGAGATTATGAGAGCAAAGCAAAGCCTTATCTACAAGGTAAACACTGAGGACTAGTACATTATTTAAAAAGGAAAACAAAAGGTAGCAGTTGAATGACACAATAGCAAAACACAGCAAAATCAGAACTGTGGGTCTATTCTATTTTATGAAGTCAGAATCAACAGTGACCTATGAATAAAACCGTGAACAATGCTGTTGTCATTTAAGTCAAGTGAACTTCTTGAAGAGCCGTAAAAAGCAATATAAAACCAAATGCAAATTTTCATCATCATTGTGGAGTCTGAGAGCCAACAAAGGTATCTGTTTTAAAGTTGAAGTGGGACGATAAAGAAAGAAAGTAACAAGTTATTCGAAGCAACACAATTTATAATACTTTCAGTTCACAAAACTAAGTCAAAACCACATTTTGATATTCTCAAAAAGGAAGGAAGAAGTCTGGAGAGATGGCTCAGTAGAATAAGTGCTTGCCTGGCAAGTGCAAGGTCCTGAGTCCAATCCCCTGTACCACAAAAATAAAAAAAATAAAAAAAGAAGGAAAGTAGATAATGCAAACAGAAATATTTCTTATGTCAACTTGAGAAGTTTAATTAAGTGACTGAGGAGAGAGCCAGAATTCTTAGTTGGTAAGCATCTTCATCCTATTCAAGAGGAGGACTTGGACATTGTATGAGTTCTACACCCCCAGCCCCAGGGTTGTTTGTTTACAATAGGAGGAGAAGAGAGAAGCTCTCTAGCAGCCACAGCTGCTGCCCTTCCCTTTGCTCTGTACTGTTTTCGGTCACAGGGCACTGCTTCCCACTGCCGTGTGACACTCTGGCGTGGACTGAAACCTCCACAACCTGTGAGATAATGAAGCCTTTCCTTCCTTCACTTTGGGCGTTGGCTATTTGGTCCCAGCAAGGAGTGAAAAGTAACAGAGACAAGAGTTTTTCATTTTTCACTAAATATTTTCTGTAACATTATTTTTCAGTAGAATTTACTTGCTATTCTTTGCATTGTTCCCCATAAACTGCCTGTAAAATAAAGATTTTTGCTTTAACAAAAGAGACTTAGAACTCTGACTTCTGCCTGGCTTGCGTCTTGTGTATGCTTAAGGAGTAACTGTTTTATTTGAAACCACTGAGCCTTAAACATTAGTTCACCTGTGAAGTAAAAATAACATTCCAGCCTGTAATCCCAGCACTCGGGAGGCTGAGGCAGGAGGATTGTTGTGAGTTCGAGACCAGCCTGAGCTACAAAGTGAGCTTAAGGCCAGCCTGAACTGCATAGTGAGACCCTGTCTCAAAAAGACAAAAAAAAAAAAAAAAAAAAAAAAAACATTCCATGTAGGACTGTATGGACAGTTGATTAAAGTATTAGCTTAGAAAAGTGATTTTTACATAGAAATCTTTTTAAAGACATTACATGTGATTAAAACTACATGTGCATAGACCATCAGTTTTCAGAAGAAATTCTGTGTGATGACATTCCTATATGTATTCATCCAAAGGCAGAGATCATTTCTTCTCATTTATTTCCTTAAAACAACCCAGTCCCAATAGTAGCACACAGTTATTGTCACATGCATTGGTATCCCTAATCAAGCAGTAGCTTAAGTTTCCTTGAGTGATTGGCTTTAGTTTTTAATTACCTTTTAAAAAATAATTTTATTGAGAAACAAATAGCAATGCGACAGTTTCAAAAATGATTAGTAGGACAGTTTCAATAATTAATACATTGCATATTATTGTCTTCTTAGTGGTTATTTATCGTACAAGATGCAGACATGATATCCTGTCCATAAACACTATTAGGACAAATCTTTCTATTCATTGAATTAAGAGAAAGTAGCTGTATATCTATTCTGTTTTGAATATATACATTAGACAATGTGTAAGAGAGGGTAAGGGGAAAAGCTAGGAAACATGACAGGGGCAAAGCTGTACATTTATATGTACAAGATGGTTAAGGCAATGATCCTGAGAATCTTCAGTTACTTGGTAGGATTCTCATCCTAATTTTTCTTTTCTTTTTTTTTTTTTTTTGATATCTATTACCTCCAAGTCTTTGGTCCAAAATCACAATTGTTATGTTTTTAGTTTAGCATTTTTGTAGTATCTTAAATAGCTGTTGACTAACTGGGTTTCTGTCGTACGGATTTAGTGCATAGTAAAAGTTTCTGTAGCAGTTTTCCATTTACAGTACTGAAGTTGTCAGTGTTTCTTGCCAGACACTAGGAAATGCTATTTCTTTTTTACTTTTCATAGAGATATACAATAAGTGACTTAATGGCATATTGTAGGAAACAAACAATGCACAATACAGGTTAAAATAAGTTGACATACAAACCTTGCTTCACAGCTATGTAATCATAAACAATTTATAACTTTCAGTTTATACAGTTTATATGTGTCAAGATTTGGCTCCATTATTTGATAGTTTCTCATAAGGAACAAAAAGACAATACTTATTATAATTTGTACAATGGAGTGCAGTATTTTCTGTTTTAAAGAAGGAACATGGAAAACTATTGCTTGTGGGTCAAGTCTGACCTATCCCATGTCCATTATTGGAGCACATCCAACCACCAAACACACACACACACACACACACGCACACACACACACACACACACACACACACATGCACCCCACACACAGGTGCTGCACTTTCAAATTTTAAAAAATAAAATAAAATAAAAATTTGCCTTTGTACAATTATTGCATAGTATATATTTTTGCCACTTATTTGCTTTATACTATCATCAAATAGTACCATACTTTTAAGACAATGTTTATTATCTTCATGTGTAAATTTCTAAGGAGAAGAGAAAGAAGCTACTTAATAATACATGAGAAATAAAGGCTTCATTTGTACATTTGCCATGCAAGCTCTACCATTCAATATTACCTCTCAATAAGATTTTTACTAGGAGTAAAATGTATTCATATGTTTTTTTCCTGTTTTTTTAAACTTTTTTACAATTTATTTATTTATTTAGTAGGTACAAGGTATTGCTATGCAGCTAAGACTGCTAGTAATCCTCCTGCCTCAGCCTCCTCAGCTTTGGGATTACAGATGTGCACTAACATGCTTAGTTTTATTGGTGAGTTTGGGTCTCCCTGTATTCTGTAGCCTGCTCAGCCTCTGGATATAGGGATCAAACCTGGGTTCTTGGGCTTGTCAGGCAGTTTAGACTGCTGAGCAATCTCTCCAACCCTGTTTTTATAATCTAAAACATTCAGGGATACAGTTTAAGATTCTTCAGTTGCATTATTTTATATTAAGCACAAAACCAAAATAAAATTATTTAACAAATACTTTGCAATATTTTGACATGTTATTTTAGAAAACTTATGAACAAGACAGTAGCAATTTAGGTTGTGTTATTCTACCTTCCAATGTAGTGACTAAATGGAACACATTCTTAAAGTAATTATCTTCATTTTCATTGCTGTGCCAAGAAAATTAAATTACTTAATCCAAGTAAAAGCATTTAACAAAATGCCAAACCTATTACATATTATTAGAATAAGTTGTCTAAGATTTAAATACTTATTTTTTTCAATTGCATTGAAAAATTGTTAAGAAAAAAATGAGCAATTAAATGAAAGAAATGGAGTTAAACTCAGAAGTAACTCGGTACCCTGATGCCTACCAATTGTATTTTGGCACAATTTGTTAATTTGTTAGAGACCTTCTTTTTTATTTTAGTGTGAAATTATTAGCTTGTGAATTATATTACTGCACATGTTTTGTTTTAGATGCTTTTAATCATTACTCTACACAGGTCTAATCCTTTTGTGAGTCACTCTCACACCACCACTATATTCCTGTCAGCATTATCTTTTTATGCTGACACTATGTACAGCCTTGTGTCAGTTTCAGAAAAACTCTCATTGCCTAAATTGAAATCTCCTTGTAGGTGCTTTTGTGAATGACTGTAGCAAAAACTTCAATATTGAAATTATTTTTCTTAGGAAAGATAATCACAGAAAGATGTGCAGGAGACACAGGCAAAATTAAGGTAATTCTGTGAAGAAAACCACAGTTTCCCGTATACTCCACGCATTACTGTAGATGTTGTTAGAATGATCTTTGGGTTGATACTCTCGTACACAGTGCTTTTGGATTCCCATGACACAAAAGTGTCAATTAAAACAAGAAATACAATAACACTTTATTCAATCACACAAAGCTAGAGAAGTTCGAATACTTTCTACAGGGATATTTATTATTATTAGAGTCCAGTGCAAATTAGAGATAAAGCTGATAGATTTCATTATATTCACATTGGAAATATCAAGTGTCACAGTATGCTTTGGACCAAATGAAGTGCGTAAATTTGTGTGGACTATTTATATACATCAATTTTAATTGGCAGACAATTTGATGAAGAAGGATGTCTCTCCTCAAGAGTAATAATGAGGCTGACACTTTTCTGTGGATTGATTTTTACTTTGGGTAGCTGATTGACTGCCACATTTAAAATAGTGAATATTAGACCAACGGATTAGAGAGCCTGCTTAGGCAGACTCAGTGGCTGGGGTTCAGTTACTGGCCTGCTGTGCTGGCTCCGCCCCCAGTGCCCACCTAGAGGGCAATTGAGAGCGGAGCGTGGTAGCGCTCCTGTCTGTGTATTCCCAGCTCTTGGGAGGATGTGAACAGGTGGATCACTGCGAGTCTGATCTGGTAGTGAGACCCTGAACACTCTTAGACCCTTGATAAAATATAAATAAATAAATAAATAAATAAATAAATAAATAAATAAATAAATAAATCAGTGAATCTTTAGAAGAAATATGGAACTGAACAGATAAACACAGGAAATTCTACTCTTCAGTAGCATTTTTGCCAAGGATTTACCTTCTGTTAATCACTACTTCATCAGTCTACTTGCAACAAAAAGATAATTTGTGCTCATTATGGAAGAAGATGGTAAGCAGAATGAACTTAGAGGATGAAACGCACCTTAGAATCAAATAAGCTGGTGGCATTTTAACTACTTCTCAGTACATGAACCATAATTTTTCCATCAGGAAAAATAATAATGTATCTAACTGCTAACTTCAAAAGGTTTTAATAGAGATGACAATAAAAATTACAGAGAAATTTAAAGGGGCTATTAAAAATTATTTGAATAAAGGATTCATCCCTTTATGTAGACTGAAGACAGTGATAAAATGATGAGATAAAATAATTATTGTAGGTGAAAAAATTATAAATAGCCAGTAAGTACATGCATATACATTAGAGAAGTGCATACTAAAATAGTGGTGAAATTCTATCTTACTCTAGAAAGAATGGTTATGTTCAAACTGTAAAACAATGACAGACGCTGAGACTGTGGGAGAAGGTATTATTTTCCATTACTGGAATGAATGTAAATTAGTAAAATCACTGTGGAAGTCAGCGTACAGAGTTCTCAAAAAAGAAAAGTTAGAAATTCCATTTGACCCAGATCCCATATGTATCATACAAGTGATAAATATATATTATATGAATGGAAAATATATGTATGCAAAATCATATATATTGTATATGATAATATAGTTCTATGTGATATATAATGTTATACGTATCTACATATATAAAACTTTTCTATAAAACAAGATACAGGGGCAACCCGCTCAGGTCCCCCTTCTGTCCCTCTCAGACAGAAGCTTTTCTATCCAATGAGGTTTTTTCCTCAACCTCAAAAAAACAAAGAAACCCAACAAGATACATTTGAGTCATGTGTAGAAAAATTGTTACAACTGTAGGTCTGAGTTAAGTGAAATGAATCAGACACACAAGTTCAAATGTCACCTATTTTCATTTGAATAAGAAATAGGAAATGTAAATATGTTAAACAGTAACATAAAAGACAGTTAACAGAAAACAGGAAGATAGATATTTTGCAGTAGGGAAAGGGGATTGAGAAATAAGCTTGGGGGAGGGGTAAAAGAAAAAGAATCACAGTGTGTGGTATGCATATGCCAATGCCCAATTTGAATACAATCGTTATGTACAGTAAACATGTTCTAATAGTAACAAATTTCAAAATAAAGCATAGCACACCGAATTGTTGTCATGGCAGGTTAATATGACTTACGTTTACTGAAAATCTTGATTGACCAATACTATCTGTTTTTGTCTAAGTCCACTGTACAATTTGAAATGGAAGAATTATGTAATCTAATATGTTTCTCAAACATGTGCATGACTGGACAGGAAATCCATTTACACATGAGAGCTTGTAGAGAAGCTGGACAAAGCACAGATTTCCAGAAAACTGTTGTAGTTGATGCACACTGCAAACAGAAAGAAAATGAAAGAGCCCTGCTCCATGAGACCCTTGATGATCAATCAGAGGAAAAGCATAGACAAAACTAAATTTTAAAGAAACTTTCTTTTTTGCTTATTTTACTTTTTAAGGAAAACAAAAAGTAATAGGAAAAAAAAAAACAGCATTAGAAACAATAAAACATTTCACCAAACAAAGTAATAGGAACCCAACAGAGGTTGCTGCAGTCCATGATGCTATCTTCAAACTAGTTGTTCAGATTACCAGATTAGAGGTATAAGATTCACTTAAAGAAAAAAAAAGTTATAAGAAAGTCAAAAGAGGAAAAAATATGAATAAAGAGTAAAAAATTTAAGTATTAACTGTTCCTTTCAGCAGACCAACAGAATCCAAACTAATCATATATTCCAAAGAACTTTCTCCTTTCCTCCATTTGTTCTTTTCCTCATCCCAGGTTTTTCTTCTCATTGAACGAATTCTTTCCCTTTCTCAGTATCCATTACACCTTTTATATTTTAATCACTCTTTCAGATTCTTACACTGAGATAATAGGATGTTTGCACATGCGCATCTGATCTATTTCACTTCCCAGTATTGTCTCTGGCAGCATCTATTTATCTACAAAAGCATTGAATTTAACTTTTTCTTAATCGTGAAAAATTTGCATGATCTGAAGAGAAACCAGAGTATTTTTGTCATTTTTTTATAACTGAAAAATACTCTGCTATGTAAAAATACCAAATGTTTGATATCATCGGTCATCCATTGGAACAACGATGGGTTACCATCTTATGCCAGAAAGAATGGCTGTGATCAAGACGTCTACAAGTGCAAAAGTTGCATTTCTTATTATATAGGTCTTGCTTTATCTTGGTTTTCACCATCCAGCAGAAAAGTAGAAAAACGAGGTATATAAAGTAAAGCCATAATAATATGCTGAGCTGTAAATGGCTCTAGTCAATGACTTCTTCAGATACACCACTTCTATTGTGGACTGCTGAGCTGTGTTGGAGTGTTACACTGAATTCAAGCACCTATAATAACTGAATGTCAATAGAATACCTACCTCTGGCAGGACTAAACAAGAAAAGGGGGATGCAAAGGAAGGACCATTCTATATTTGTATATACAGAACAGTTGGGATAAATATGCAGTACTTTCACATAATTCTATGAGAAGATTTGCACTAATAGTGTTTGGATAGGATATTCTGTCTGCTTCTTGTACTATCGATAGCCACTAGAGAGATAACAATGTAAAAAGTACTAATCATTGAAACTGTACTATAAATCAGTTTCAAAAAATAGGTATACAGCTACATTCTCTTAATTCAATGAATAGAGGGATCTGCTCTAATAGTGTTTGTAAATAGAATATCATGTCTGCACCTTGTACAACAAATAATAAGTAAGAAAACAATATGCAATGTATTATATTGAATCCTTTCTACTAATTTGATTTAAAACTATCTGTTCTTCAATAAAATTTAAAAAAAAAACAAGTGCTGGAGAGGCTGTGGGGAAAAAAAGAACTTTTCCATTCTTGCTAGCAGTGCAGGCTGGTACAACCATTGTGGAAATCAGTATAGAGATTTGTCAGAAAGCTAGGATTGAAGGTTGAATTCAAGCCAGCCATGCTCCACCTAGGTATTTTTTCCAGAAGAGCTAAAGTCATCACACCACAGGGAGATATATGCACCCATGTGAATAGCAGTCCAATCTGTCATAGGTAACTCTTGGAAACACAAGTGCTCATCAGGTGAGGAATGGATTAAAAATAAAGCCTTTTCATGTACACTTAGGAAAATATTTTCATGACATTGTTATAAAAAATATTTAAGCAATATTTTTATAATTGGCCATCTTAAAATTCATAGACTATTTTTATCCAATCTGCAGGACATAAAGAACCTCAGACTCCAAACAAAAGAAACAAAACAAAAACTGAGAATATAGTATCTGAAGCAAGGAAAGGGTTTAACTAAGGCACATAAAGACTTTTTATAGTTCATTAAGCATACATATATTGTACAAAGAAGTCAAAAAATCATTGAAAGTCATTTCACAAAGGTCCAAAACAACATGTTACATAAACCATGTAAATAATTAGATACACAAGATACAATTAAAATTAACAGCATAATTTCATATGACTATTAGTAAAAAAAAAAACTGTCTAAGCTAGGTTTTAACAAAAAAATAAAAGTGGAAATTTGAAAACTTGAATTTAATGTTTAAGGTAGTATAATAATCATTGTTAATTATTATTCTTGTTTTGAAAATCTGTAACATGTAGTATTGTGTGTAACCCTGTTTCTGTCTTTATATCTGTTATTCATTTTTTCTGGTCAAAATAAAATACAATATTTTCTAAAAAAGAAGACAATTATTTGACGTTATCTATGAAGTAGAACACATACATACTTCAAGATCCACAATATCCACAGATATACTCTTAAATACATTAAAATACAAATAACAATGCATCAAATAAAATATTCAAAAATAAATTATTTCATAGTAGCTGAAAAGTGGTAACAACCCTTTATCTATCAATTAAAAGAAGAATAAATATATTATTATACACTATATAGCAATGGAGTATTCTCAGAATCACAAAACTAAAATAACATGGATAGAGAGTGTATTATAGATCCTATGTTACTCATTTTTTTCTGTAAAAGTAGAGAGTATTATAATGTATACTTAAAATAATTTGGCAGTTAATGCAAATTTTTGCTTTGATCATTAAGTTTAATGGAAAATATACTTTATTTAAAAACCAAATATGTTTGTTTAAAGAATATACATGATCATATATTATAAATGGACATGCAAACGACACATTCAGTGTAAGCTGCAAATTTTTATTCGTGAAGAATCACTGTCCCTATGGTTAACTGCCATTTTCAAGAATTATACACATTCTACTAATTTAATTCTTCAAAACATTTGTTTCTCCTAATCTTTAAAAACTACAGCATAGGAAAATGAGATTATTTGTATTTTGATGCAAGTGCTCTTTCATTTCTCCAATTTACCATGCTATTTCATAACCAGAATTTTGCATAACTTATGATGGCACAAAACTGCTCAGGGCTGAGGACATAGCTTGGCAGTCTAGGGGCTGCCTGGAAAGGCCCTTATCCCCATGCTGTATGTAGTGCTGCATACAGAACCCCAGGTGTGCAGTACCCGCTACTGATGCCAGTGCTGAGGCAGCTGAAACAGGAGGATCACTGTGAGTCCTAACTGGGTACTGTGTAGTGAGACCCTGTATCAAATAAATAAAATATTATTTCAAAAAACCCTGCTTTCAGAGTGCTCTTCTCAGGGCCAGGGATATAGCTTAGTGTCACAAGTACTTTTCTGGCACGCTCAGTGTCCTGAGTTCGCTCTCCGGTACCAAAAAAACAAAAAGTCATAAAGAACTCTTCTGCATCTCTCCTACACCTTGCACCTCTAAAAACATTGTGCTGTAGACAGTACTGAAATCCAGGGAAATCTAGCAGATCACCATCTAATATAAACTCAGGATTATGAGAGGATTTTCTAATGTGAGAACACAGTCATCTAGAAGAATACAAAGCCTGATTTTCGTTGAAAGCTGTAGGGTGAAACAGAAGAATAAACATTGCGTGTCACAAACATTTTGTTTTGTTTTCAGATAATAACTGAATCTCAGGTACCATGACAGGAGAAGCAGTGATATGATATTATGTCAATAATTTTTACCCTATTTTTAGCACAGTTTTATTTAATCTCTGACATTTGCAATATCTAAGGTATTGGCCAGTGGAAATTAATCCCTTGAACTTTGTTGTTGTTGTTGCTGTTCTTTATATCCACCAGCTCTGCCTCTGTGGGTGAAATCAAGCATACGCTGAAACATGTGAAAAATATTTGCATCATTTATATACCTGTGCAGATATTTTTATGGTCATTATTCCTTAATGTGGTAGATTGCCAGCTGGTAGTCAACTTGCTACACCCAGATGAACTGCACTAGCATGATGTTGGGGCTGGTAGGCCTACCTGAGGTTGTTCCCAGCAGCACATGAGGCAGAACTGGAGAGGTGAAGCTGTTGGAGGCTGACAGGGAAGCTGCAGACACTCTTGGGGAGCTGTTGGAAGCTGCTGAGGGAGCTTTCATGCTGGCTATCCTGGTAAACTCGTTGTGGAACGAGGAGCTGAGGGCCTCACTGCTGTGAGGATGGCTGTGGTACTTATCAGGGGATCTCTGGTGCTTACCTTCAGCATTGTTTCCTGCCTCCAGTTCAATCCCTCAGCTGCCAGCATAGACCCTTCATCCCGCTGGTACAGACTTTCTAGCTTCTACCGCTGACTTGTGGGCCTTGCCATCACGTATCTGTGAAGTGGGCCTGCATGAGACATTGTCATGGGCTGTAGGCCTCCAGCTGGACTCCTGGGAGGCACTGTCACAGGCTCTAGGTCTTTAGCTGGACTCGTGAAGCACATTATTATGGGATCTAGGCTCTCAGCTGCATACTTTGGTCTTCAGTGCATGGACAGATTTCTTGCACTCTCTGTATATGATTCTTTGGGTGATTTATTATAAAATAATCATAATAAAATGTGTCTTATATTATATTGT
The DNA here is from genome assembly GCA_004027165.1 of Ctenomys sociabilis. Taxonomy (NCBI): domain Eukaryota; kingdom Metazoa; phylum Chordata; class Mammalia; order Rodentia; family Ctenomyidae; genus Ctenomys; species Ctenomys sociabilis. Next base: position 51,091 of record PVKA01005759.1, read on the forward strand.
TCCCCTTGCGAAACCCCAAACCATGACATCTAACTATATTACATAACTACTATTTTATTATTATTTTTTATTATAGTAGATCATGTAAATAATGCAGAGATGATTTAAAGTGTTCAGAAAGATATTCATAGTTTCGGTGTAAATACTAAGACCTTTTATAAAACAGACTTTTATGTCTTTGGATTTTGAAATGAAATGTTCTAGAATTAAACACTCAAATCTTCTGAGGGGCAGTTTGTGTGTGAGTCAATGAGTGTGTGTGTGTGTGTGTGTGCGTGCGTGCGCACATGTGTGTGGTGATTGTTTAGGTTTTTTTCCCTATTATTGTCTATCATTAAAATTGAATTATCTCAATTTTTCAGCAGCTCACATGCTTACAGGTATTCTTTCAGAAATTTATAAATATTTGTAATTTTAAGTAAACTTAAGGTAGCAATTGTCATCAGACTTTATTATGATTAAATAATTCATCAATGCCAAATTTTAAATCTATAGAATTAGTCCTACCTTTACTAAAACTATCTCTTTCAAATAAAGCTATCTACTACCTAAACTCATTTATGTGAAATATATGACTTGTACTATGAGATTTTAGCTTACTTACATGCTACTGTGTGTGTGTGTGCAATACAAAGTCTTTTCTTACTGTAGCAAAATAGCTGAAGCAATTCACTATTACAGAGAAATGGTTTATTTTGATTCACAATGCTATAGCTTCCAGCTGAGGATCCGATGGCCACTGGCTTTGAGCTCCCAGCAAGGAATGTTTCACGGGGGTTACAGCATATGTCAGAGAAAAACCACTTACATCAAAAGCTAGGAAGCACAAAGGAAGAAGAGACAGTTGTCACAATATGCTGTGAAGACATAGTGCTGACATCCTACAGAGCCCCACAGAGCACCATCTGCCCACTGTTCCTGTGGTACCTGATACCAGCACCCTGAGAATCAACCTTTAACATGGGTCCTTTCGGTTGACATTCAGTTAAACAGCAGCTGGACAGATCAGTGTGTCATAAAGTACATTAGCAATCAAACATAAGTGATCACCTCGTAAAGTGTACATCCTAAGAAGTTGAAATCAGCGGGCAGAGCAGAGGTATGCCCTAGTCATGTTTATCTTTTTCTTTCTGGTACTAACCATGCAGCGATATAATAACTGAGGCTTCAAAATGGAAACAACCTCCCAACATTTTATCAACTGATGAATCAGTAAAGAAAATATACTATGTATTTTAATAAATATCTATGAACAGAATACTATTAAGACATAAAAGGAAATGAAAGTCTGCCATTTTTAAGAGCATCAGCACATGTTAAGGATCATTATGTGAAGTGATGAATGTCAGGCATAGAAGGAGAAGAACGAATTGAACTCCTTCACGTGGAGTATAAGAAAGGCTGGTCTCACAGAAGCTGAGAGAAGGATGGAGGTTACTGGTGAATTAAGAGCATATGGAGAAAGGATTAATGAGGTGAGATTTATCAGGGCTTCTGTGTTGTGCTGACATCGGAGGAGAGAATTCTGTTGTGCGATTACACAGCAGGACAACTGTGGAAAATTGTAATGCATTATATTTCAAAGATGTGAAAAAAGAAGTTGGAATATTTTCACCATAAAAATGATAAATGTTCCATGTGAAGCACATTTAACTCAACATAAATATTACACAGTATATGTATCAAGACATCATATGAACCTCCATCAGTATGTTTGATTCTCATGTATCAGCCAAAAAGGTATAATTTCTGTTGTAGAGGAAAAATAATTAATGAATACATTTAGAAAACAAATAATAGCTCATGAGTGGAAAGTCTGTAAGATGACATTTTCATAGTGAAGGCAAGTAGGAATATTGGACAGACCTCCGAGTAGCTACCTGAAAGAAAACAGCACGTATCGTACTAATGTTAATCCCATCATAATTTTTTATGGGATTTTATTGTACTTTTTTCCATAAAGCCAAAAATATACATAATTTATATGTACACACATGTGTACTTTTTTGTTTTTTTATATACTTAAAATATAACTAGATACATCTATATAATTAACAGACAAATAAAATCCTAAAAAACTAAATATATACAAAATTCTTCTGTACATGAAAAAGGACTGGAAATATGTGTAAAATCATCAGAAGTGTTACACAGACAAATGAGTATAGTTTACCTTATTTTAGAGATGGCGTCCAAGGGGTTAGTTCAGTGGAACAAGTGCTTGGTTGGCATGTACCAGGTTCTGAGTTCAATCTCTTCTACCAGCACCAAAAAGAAAAAAATTGAGAAGGGACCTAACATATTATTTTTGTGATTTACTCCACTATTAATTGATTATCCTGTAGAAGTAAAATTATTTTAATGGGAAATGAGTAGTTTTTCTCTTGCAAATTGTTAATTTTTTATGTTTGCTCATAGGTTTTTATCTCACACTATAGTTTAGTAACAAAAACTCAAGGGCATAAAGGTGCTGGACATTGTGGCACTACATTTACTTGCCTGAGGGGTTGGGGAAAAAGCTCAGTAGAATAAGTGCTTGCCCGGTAATCACAAGGGACTGAGTTCAATCCCTGGTTCTGAAAAAAAAAAAAAAAAAGCTGAAATTATTCATGGCATCTACAGAACTAATTATATTTGAGGTATTTTGTATTAATGGATATGAGTGTCTGTGATTTCTCCTCAAATATTGGTTAGCTCTTTAATGTTATCATTCTTCAAGTAACACCACTTTTCTTATTTATTGTTTATCTTTTTCTCACAATTTTTTCAGGGAGGGTCTACAAGATGTTCAGGGTCTCACTACTAGATCTGACTCATAATGATCCACTGTTCAGCCTCTCAAGAGCTGGGATTACAGGCATGCACCACCATACCCTGTCTCAATGGCTACTTCAGTGTGCCCCGGGGATGGGGCTGGCATAGAGGCCCAGGGATCGAACCCCCAACCCCTGTACTTGCTTGCAGGTGCTTTAATTCACTGAACTCTTTGGTTGGCCGACAGAATTCTTTTAATATTTGTAATTATATATTCATTGTATCTCCTCGGCTTTAGTTCTGGAGTGCATTGACTGGTTATTGCCTGAAATATGAGTAAAACTGAATAGACTCCTCCATTCTCCCTCTTGCTACTAACTGTCTGCTTAATTTAGAAAAGAGAACCTGAAAATTTAATTTTAAAGACAATTTGAGTTTCAGACCGAAAATGCTTAGATGCTTTAGCCAAAAAGAGAAGGCTTTCCTTTTAACATGAGAACTGCAAGTGTATGTATCAAAGCAGTGGGTTGTGACACAAGCTAATAATTGCTTCTCAGTTTAGTCACATTTGTTGACAAGTATGTCTCATGGTAGTAGGTCTAAGAACTAATCACTCCTCGTAGGAGCTCCACAGTAGTGATTTATTACAGCAATTAGCAAGACTTTCCAGTGTGGTTGCTGCACACACATGCACAGGTACAAACACACACGCAGGCACACACACACACACACACACACACACACACACACACACACCCCACAACCCTGAAATGCACTTATGAATGTGTGATTTGCTTTAAAGATAATAAGAAAAAAAATCTTTAATTTTTGTCACTTAGTGTGCCTATCTAATTCTAACGCTGAGGTTTAAAATGGACGTGCTTCTCAGAATTGTAAATATCTTGATTTTTCAACGTAAGATGTACCAAAAATACATTAAAAGCTTCAATGAGGTTTAAAAAAAAAAAAAGGTGAAGCCTCCTATGAGCAATTTAATGACTCTCAGGTAACAAAAAAGTTAAAAGTGGTAGGTGCTGGACTTAAAGTGAATCCCTAGAGTATTGTATTCTGTATTTAAAATGCTTGTTTTTCTCCATTCTTGGTTAATAAATTATTTCAAAGCCTATCTACATTATCCAATGGATAGTTGATCTCTTAACTTCATAAATAATGATGAGGTGAAATCCAAAGAACATATTAAGCAATATTTACAGAAACTGTCACTGCTGCTTTATATAAATGACACAGAGTATGTAGTAGCAACATCGCCCTTCATAGAATGAAAGTTTATAAGTGATATTGTTAGTAGGAAAATTAACTATATAATTTTAAACACTATTCAAAAGACATAGAGGTAGTTCAAATCATAAAGATAGATGTGTATGTTCAGAAAAGGTATTTGTAACCTCTGGTCATTAGAAGGGATGAAGCTCACCTATGTCACTAAGATATTTCTCTTGTCTCATTAATTTTTGTGAGGAATACACAAGGTAAATAAACCAACTTACACAAGTTAAAAGTCACAGTGTTTTGCATGTCATTATTCGCCTTCTAATCAAGCCAAGAATTATTTGAATGGTGTTAATGGGGGGAATTGGACAGGAGTAGAGCTGAAACTCAGGTTTGTATTTTTAGGCTGAATGATAAGTAGATCAACTGTCAAAATGAGAAGATGAGCTCATAATATAAAATATAGCTTGAAAACTTGATTAGCATGCAAGGTATCTATCAAGATAGTTCTTCTATGCAGAAAGAACTGCAGAGAGAAAGAAAATGGTATAATAAAAACAAAGTCAAAATCTCATAGTTTGCAGAGTTCAGGAGCTCTGCAACATCATTCTAATAAACACTTTACTTATTTTTATACAAAAACTTAGATGTAAGTATTATGTACAGTTTTTAAATAATATGAAGTACTATATACATACTTAGAATTCATCTATTTTTTTTCTATTTATGAAGACTTGCTGTAGCATCATAATCAATGATTATGGCATTTTTATGGCTAAAATGTATGACTCCAACTATAGATATATGTCTACCTACCTACTAAATTATTTAGGAGATTTCAGTCATTTAAAGCATTTTATACTAGCCTACATCTGTTATTTCAGAACATCATCTCCAGGGCAGGCCAGATAGCTCAGCAGATTAAAGTACCTGCCTAGAAAGGCTTAGGAACTGGGATTAGATACCCAGAGTTCCATGCCAGCCCTGACCCTGAGACATGGGGAGAAAGTGACTGAAATTGGGCATGGTGGTGCACACCTGTAATCCCAGCACTTGGGAGCCTGAAAACAGGATTACAAAGAGTCTAACCTACATTGTGAGACCCTGTAGACCTTGTACTAAATACATTTATAAATTTAACACATTAATCTTCTAATTAAATACATCAATGTCCTAGTTAAAAAATTAAACTGAACTCAATTTATTGTGTGTAAAATTTTATTGAATAGTACAACTGGGCTGTTAGGGCTGTGGAGGCAGGTCAGCTGTCTAAGCACCTGCCTGGGAAGCACAAGGACTCAGGTTCAATCCCTGGTACTGCATGATGTGCAGCCCCGAACCTTGAGTGAGCAGAAGTGTACCAAAATTAGGTGTGCTGCTGTGTTGGTACACACCTGTAATTCCAGTGCTGGGCAGGCTGAGACAGGAGGATTACTATGAGTCTGAACTGCATAGTGAGACCTTGTGTTAAACAAATAAGTAAATAAATAAAATAAAATAAAAAGTTATCCACTAAAACCGAGCTGTTAAAAAAACTTAAAAATTACCTTTTTTTATGAATGAATATGTGGATTAATGGAGGATAGAATCCAAATAAAATTATTACAATGTTACCATTATATCATAACCATAATATTATTGAATATACAATGAGGGCCTAGGTATATTTAAGTTGCTTGCTGTACAAAGCATTGGAAATATTTTTGTTAAAGTTGAAAAACACAATTTGCTTTTAGTATATTATGAATATATTGTGGTATATATGATCATTTATTTTATAGATAATTCTGAAAAGATTTTACAAATGCACTTGCAATTTTGAAAAATTTAAATAATTTGCACAAAGAGTCAGAATATATCAAAACCATGGTCCTCAAAACAGATACAAGTAATTACAAATTTCTGTATTGTATCAGTTTTGCATTGTTTTCTAAATGTAAGATAAAAATGATTATAGTAGAAAAAAGAACTAATTAAAATCTAATTATATTAGATTTTAAATAGAATAGTGAAGTGCTTTTATATGGGGGGGCCAAGAAAAACAATAAAATACCTAGTGGAATTTCTCATAGAAATGAAACCAGACCATACCTAAGCTTATGTACTTGACTTATTTCTTTTAACATTATATTTTCAAATTGTGTCCATCTGTCCCCAAATTCCTGAAATTTAGCACTCTTTTTGTCAGAGTAGTACTTCCCTTAGATAAGTATCGCCTTTTCTTTATCCATTCTGTTGCTGATGGACACCTGAGCTGTTTCTCATTATTTTCAGTACATAAAAAATTCCTCATGAAATTAAAAACTTCAAAAAATGACAGTAGGAGCCTGAAACTTGAGAATAAGATACCATTCAGAAAGTTGTTTCCTTGTTCTGTTGTGTTTCAGAATTGTGAATTGAATAAGAATAGTGACGTATCATGAGAGAGTACAAAAATAATTTCTTTGCATTAATCACATAAAAGAATACTCTTTTTAATGCACAGGGATAATAGTATTGTAGTACAAAAAGACATAAATACAACTTAAATAGAAAAATAAATAATATTAGACATGGATCCAGAAAATCAGCTGCTCTTCTATCTACATTTTCCTGGTTGGAGTCAGTTTATGCAAATATTATTTATGGACAATTAGATAGCACCAAAATAACCACAGACTACACAAATATTTGTCACACATTTTCATTTTTAGGTTTATGCTGAATTTATTCAAATAGAATATTTATTTGTACTCCTTTGAATGTTCAATCAAAACTGATGGGTCATACCACAGAAGAGTATCTGTCTTTCTGACTTTCAGTCTTTTTTTGTTTTGTTTTGTTTTAGGGAAGGGTCTAGAGGGTATTCAGGGTTTCACTACTAGAGCAGACTTTTAGTGATCCACCTCTTTACAGTGTCCCAAGGGCTGAGATTATAGGCACGCACCACCACACCCAGTCTTGTTCTTGCTTTTGTGACTACTCTTCAAAATGTAATAAAACAAAGAAGTAGGCTTATTTCACTTAAAAATATTTCTAAGGACCCTCATTTGATTCATTTATTCTTTCCTCATTAAGTACTCCTATTATTCTATTTGTCTAAGATCATTGACAGAGAGCAGACTGCACACAGTTGACTTAGAATGATCTGCTTGTTATTTACCTTTACAATTGATGCTTTCTTTTCACTCCTTCATTTGTTCATTTTATGCATCTTTAAGTCAATTCTTTGTATAGTGTTATTCATTGAGAAATTTTTGAGTAGCTATTTTTGTCTGGTTTGAGTATATAAGAGTGAAGAAATAAGTTTCTATTCTCCTGAAAGTACAAACACAGACATAAGAAAAATTATTTGACTCATCAATCATTGTTCTGATTCTTCATGCCAAGAAGTGATAGGATTGGTTTAAAGGGAGAAGTTTCTCAACTCACCTATGCATCAGTTTACTTCTTTAATTTTTCAATAACTATACCTCATTGTAAATTCATGCCCACCAGAATGTTATCTGTTGATCTGTAACAGGGTTTAAGCCCAGTATTATTATTGAAAAGTAAGGATAGTAAGACATAATTCAATGCAAGTTAGTAGTTGTCCAATCCATAGACATGCTGACCTTTAGATTATAAGTGTTTTAAAGTTTCATTACTCTGAGCACTATGGATATAGTTGAACACAGATGTATGGTCTATTTAGGATTGCAGCTCTCTATTAATGAAAAACAATTGTAGCATTTTACATCCTATGGAAGAAAGAGGCTTTGGTGGTCAATGAAAAATGCCAAATAGGAGGGTAAGTGTATTTTCCTTTTATCTTTTCAGTCATTTCCAAAATAAGATTGCAAAAAGTCACATTGCTCCTTTGAAAGATGATAACACATGGCACAGAAACACAGCAAACCCTTGTCTGCAAAGACTCCTGGGGTGTCCCACTTTTTAGGACTTATTTGTATTTGCTAAAAAAGGATAGAAACTTGAATTCAAGGGAAGCATAAAGGCCCCCAGAGAGGAGTTATTGTGGAAATACTGCCCAATTAGTGAACATCTTATTCAGATCACTTCAGAAATGACACTGCCCTTTTGAAATGTTAGTTGAAAGAGAAAACTGCTTTTATTTGTAGAGGAAGTATGACAGAGATCTGCAATATAGTAGCATACTGAGATAGATGATAGATAACTAGATGATAGATACAGAGATGATATTCCTGTATTCTTAGTCTTCTCTTCAATCTATTCCCTTTTATCTTTATTTTACTCTGTCCTTTTCTCCCTTCCTTCCTTCCTTCCTTCCTTCCTTCCTTCCTTCCTTCCTTCCTTCCTTTCTTCCTTTCTTCCTTCCTCAATCTCTACCATTTTGCCTTCCTCTATTTTTCTTCCTTCCCTCTCCTCTCTCTCCCTTCCCATTTTCTACTCCTTCTTCCTTGTCTCCCTCCTTTTTTCCTCTCCCTTTCCTTCTACAAGCTCAAGGGTATGTCTACACATCTATATACTTACTGAGACAAACGTCATCATGATGTCTTATGTATACACCCACTCTTACTGCAGAATGAATCTATTTCCAAAACACAGAAGGACTTCGAACTTCTGATGAGGTGGTACATGAATGACAGGATTTAAATGAAGATGCCTTTTCTATAGCCTTAGCACACTAGGATAGAAGGCCGACTTCAGCTGGACACTGGAGCGACTTCCTATCTGGTTGGAAGCACAATATGTGGTTCTACCACAGGCAGAGGCAACAAGAAGAAACCAGCTAAGAGAGGAGAGGCACAGCTGCTTTTAATATCATATGAATAAGATCATAAGGATGATTTAAACAGTGTTTATGAAAAAAATTGACAGGAAAATGTAGAAAACAGTGAATGAGTCTGAAACATGTGTAGTGTGTATATCTGGGAAAAAATCCTTTCCCATTTCATATGCGTTTGTGTGAAAAGAATGCAAGCTTCATAATCTACTTAAATATCTCTTCCTAGCTTATATAGGTGTGGAGCAGTTTTGCAATCTAATAATTGTTGTTATTTGCTATGGTTGTGATTGTGGAGACTGATCCATGGAATCCAGCTAGTCTGTCATGAATATAACTTTTATCCACACCTCACTGAAGCCGGTTTAAGGGGCTACCCACAATCCATGCAGCAAGCAAATTAGCTGACCAGTGCTTGATTAATTGCTGGCTTCATTAACTTTTGCCTCACTTTCTGATCAAGCATCAAAAAGTCCCAATATGATTATCACCGCCTATCATGTAAGGTATCTAGTGTTCCTTCAGCTTCTCAGTGGCAACTTCCAAAGCAAGACATATCTAAAACTTTTCCTATTTTTCCCATATAAAATCTACATACTCCTTTATGCTCCTTGATGGCATCCGTTTGCCTCTTCCTCCATGCCCCAAATTCAGATTAAACCCTTGGGTGATAGTGTAAAGAGGTAGAGCTTTTGAGAAATCATCAAGTAATGGGGACTTCAACCTCAAAACAGGATGGATGTTTTTTTTTTTTTTATCCAGGGGATCATGGCACTGTGACTCTGGGTGTTCTCTAACAGCATGAATGACAAGGAAGACTTGCTCCCCCTTCCTATCAAAGGACAGTTTACAAGGGAGAAGTATGGTGAACAAAAGTGCAGAAAGTACGGTTTCATTCGTATTGTGAAGTGTGAAAATAAACTTGTCAGCTTCTTTGGTGAAAATAAAAAAGAAAGAAAGCATCAGTCAGCAGGCTCAGGATTCATGCCCACCTTAGCTGAGTTCCAAGGAAATATCAAGAATCTAAAAGGTCTGAAAGCCCTCCCAGCATATTCTTTAGGATAGAACAAACATTAAAAGAAATATACCACACATAAGCCAATAGGCAGGCTAAGAAAGACAGTGCTGTCATATTCACTCTAACAAAAGTAGAGGGAAATGGCTAGCTATGTACTTCAAGATCAAGTGCTCTCGTGGAACTGAATTCTGAACACATTCCTCGGGGAAGCTGGGAAAAGATGTATAAGGCGATCATACTTCCCACATTGAAAACTGTGATGCAAAAAGATATGAGAAAATGTTTCTTTTGTACTTTGTTTGCTTGGGCGTATGTCTATGTGTACAGGTGCATGCACACATGGAAAGGGACTCTATGTTTATGAATATGCTAGTAAAATTCAGAATTGACCTCAAAAAAAAAAAAAAAAGAGAAACATCACACAGTACTTAAGAAAGGAATGCTAAGGAGAAACTGACAAAACAAAGTCTTGTAACAATGACAAAAAGTGACTTGTATTGATGTGTGCTAATCGAAGATATTCAAGTTTTGCTAAAATCCACTTATTGCTGAATAATTGCTATACTTATTACCTATTGATTGTATCTGTCATATTCATGAATATTTTATCATTGAACATTATGTCCATGCTATTATTCAGAAGTAGACCTATATAAATGTAGTTAATTGATTTTTTTATAAAGGAGCAGGGCAATGAAATAGAGTGAAAATAATCTTTTCAATAAATGACCTTAGATAAGTATAAATCAACATTCAAAAATGTGACTCTAGTCACTTATCTCATACTCCACAAAAAACAATTGAAATTGGGTTGTTGACCAAAATTTAGGACAGAAATTTATGAAATTCCTAATGTAAACTTTGAATATGACAATGTCAAAGAAAAGACAACAGGCAAAATACATGAGGATTAACCAATGAAATCAACTTCATTGAAATCTTATAAATTGTTCTGTGTAAAAACAATGAACAAACAAGAAAGACTGGGAGAAAATAGTTAGAAAGGACCCAGCTAATAAGATATTGTTATCCAAAATATCCAAAGAAACTTTTAAAACTCCATAAAGAGAGAATAACCCTGTTAAAAATTGGCAATACATCAGCACTGATATGCTGCCTGAGTATTTATACTGATGCCAAGTATATATATATGAAAAGATATTAACAGTACTATTTCGTTAGTGATTTGAAAATTGAAACAATATGACATTAAAATGACACAGATTCAAACAATGGATAGCCTTAAAAACTGGGCAGATGGAAAAATAGCAAGAACTTTCAGTCATTGGTAGATGTAATGGCAAGTGGCACAGCTACTTCAGATGGTAATTTGCCATTTCTTGGCAGAAGAAAACACTCTTGACCTAGAATTTGAACATATTTCACTTTTGGTTCTTAGTCAAGAAGGTGGACAATTATTTCTGCATGAAAACGTGCACACAGTTGTTCATGCAGTTGGATTAGTAACTGCAAGGACTCGGAAGCAACCCACATGTACTTCCATTAGAACAGATGCATACACTGTAACACACAGGAAATGCAGCATTCAGTACTAAATAAAAATGAGCTTGCAAGGCATGAAGACCATAGAGAGGCAACATAGGTGCAGAGAAGCGGTTGAAAGAAGCCCCTCTGGAACAATACAAACTGTATGATTCCAACTATGTGACCTGAACACACAAAACTACAGAAATATGAAGATTACTCGTTGCCCTGTATTAGAAAATAGAGAGAGACAAATAAGATAAATAAAAAAGAGGAAGTTGGAAGGAATGAAGGAAAGAAGGGAGGGAGGGAAGGAAGAAAGGTAGGAAAAAGGAAGGAAAAGTCTCTATGTGTGTACACAAGGTAGCTTAGATAATGGTGATTTCTACTGGTATGTTGAAAGGAATATCTGATGCTTAGTTTGTTTATTTTCTTTTTAATTTTTTGATCAATATTGAATACTTGCAACTGGCAATCTGAACAACTAATTTGAAGACAACAATATACAACCACCATTGATAAATTCCTATCATTTTTGTTCACTGAAATTTTGTATCATTTCTAATGTGTTTTTTGATGATTTTTGACAATTTTTTGTTCACTTTAAAAATAATAAAAGTAAAAGAGTGTAGAACAATTTTATGACAGTGAAATTTCGTTTGTGCTAAACATAAACTCCCACAGTGTATCCACTGAAAACTATGAACTTTGGTGATAACCGTGTTTTAGCCTAGGTTTGCTACTTGAACCAGACAGATGGCTGTGCTGGGAGGAACCCATTGTTGGGTCAATTGAATGCATATAGGACCAATGGCTTATGGAAACTATGCTTCCCTCATTCTCTTGTGAATCAGATGTACATTCTTTGAAACACATTAGCTTCAAAATCTGTCAAATGATAACGAGTATTGTTTACTTTTTTTCCCTTTGTGTTATAGTTTTTTTTTTTCTTCTTCTAGCTTGGCTTTATACTTGAAGTTAAGTAAAGAAAATTGTGATTTCTTTAACATTTGTGACATTCATCATTCACTGCATTTTGTGAATGTTGTGGAAAAACTCCCAGAGAGAAGGAAGTATTAAAGGCTTGTGATTTAGATGTCAGAAGCACTAGGTTCACAGCTTATATTCAGTTTTCCTATTATTAAAGACTTTGTAATAAGTGCCTTTTTACCTACAAGTAAATTCATGCATCAGAATTTTTTTATATTCTACGAGCAAAGGTAAATGTCAAAAAGTAACATTTTCTGTTCAGTTCAACCATCTGGTGGTTGTTTTGCTTCATTATATGATTCTTCACCTTGATTTTAGTTTTTAGTTTTTTTTTTTTTTTTTTTTTTTTTTTTTTTTTTTTTTTTTTTTTTTTTTTTTTTTTTTTTTTTTTTTTTTTTTTTTTGTACAGGCTCTCACTATGCAGCCCGCTTTCATAGTGATCCTCCTGTTTTCTGCCTCCCTAATGCTTGGATTACAAGCCCACACCACCACGCCCGGACTCCATCCCAGGCTCAGCGCACCCGAAGGCGGGGCCGGCGCAGCATGCAGAATCAGGAATCAAACCCTGGCCGCTGCGCTTACCTAAGCAAGTCTTCACCCTGATTTTAAAAATCTGGTATCATTTGTGTTCCTGGTTTGTGTTAGATAGGAATTGTTTTGAAGGTCTTTGTCATATACATTGGTGTCTACAAATCCCATCATACATGTTTCCAAAGATAACTGAAACTGTGGGAAATATAAGACCCTTGGTCCTTAAAATGATGTACTTGAATGAGATGATACTTTCATACACACACACACACACACACACACACACACATTTTAATTCTTTGAACAAAGAGCCTTATCCATCTCTACTTGGTGTTGGTGTCACCTCTTTCTCTGCACTTTTCTGGTACTTCTTAAAATATCAACCATCCTCCTCATTCTCTGGCTACATTAGTACTATTTGTGTATATCTTCCTTGTCCAAAACAGAAAAGATTCTTGAGTTAAAAAAAGATATCTATCATCTATCTATCATCTATCTATCTATCTATCTATCTATCTATCTATCTATCTATCTATCTATCATCTATCTATCTATCTATCTATCTATCTATATCTCCTGGTTTATGTAATTCTAGTATATATACATAACAAATGCTTTGCATATATGTTTTGATACCATTGACCTTCTAGATAAATCCCTAGATAACTCTAGTACTTTGTTTTAATAACATCATAAGGAAACAGATTGATTTAATAATTCACAACCAGGGCCAGCGAGAAAGCTCAGTGGACTATACACCTGCTTAGGCAAGCTCAGGGACCTGGTTAAGATCTCTGGTACCCCACACCACGCAGTCCCCACCCCTCAGGTGCACTGAGCTGATGGCTAAGTCTGGGCATGGTGATACACACCTGTAATCCCAGCACTGGGGAGGCTGGAAACAGGAGGATCTCTATGAGTACGAGCTGTGTAGCAAGACCCTATGCCAAATACATAAAAAAATTAAAGAAACAGAAGTTCCTAATGGTTCTATTTAGTAGCAAAACTCTAGCTTTCCCAGTTGTCCAGTTCACAGTTTTTTGAAAATGTAAGAGCATTTCTATTCAGTTTAATGGAGAGGCACTATTTTTGTCTTTATTTTATAAAATGTTCTCGAACACTCTAAACCCTTCCAGCTGTAGCCCTAATGATCTTATTTAATAACTCCTGGTTTATGTAATACTATTATATTCAGTTTATTAAGAATCATGATAAAAATTAAGAAATGGAGCTATTTAAAAATTTGAGAGTTAAAACATATACTGAGGTAGATATTCTGATATATATTTTTGTCTGTTGAAGCCGAGAGATTTTAACAGAGTGGTGGAGCAATTGGCTGGGATGCTTGAATCCCTTAGATTATTAGCACCATGCACCAAAAAAGAATGAAAAGAAGTGAAACACTTCCTAGAACTTTGTCTCTGAAAAAAAATGAGTTGGAGGTATATTTTTTATTCCAGTTGATCCTTAATAACAAATATCTATGTATCTGCAGTTATGAATCTATTTCAAATAAAAATAAAACATTATAAGAGGGAACATCTTACAGGAAAAAATATGAAGCAATCAGTTCCCTTTATTTGTATATGTGAATTTATTAGAAAAATCTCAAGTTGCCCCTAATTTATCTTCATTAGCAATTGAAATACATTCTTAAAACGTTTTGAATCTCCAGCACTAGTTTATTATGCAAAGAAAATAACCTTTAGGTACCACAAAGATAAAAGGTAGAGTGCAAAGTATTTTACATAACCATACCTCTTAAACTACATAGCAACTCTGAAGGAAGTATTTTTGTAATGTTTTATTTGTTAGGAAATGAATATTAAATTTTAGTGCACTGGATCATGGATTAATGTAGTCAGTAGCTGAGGTAATTCAGTGTTAAAACATGATACGATTTAAATAGTTAAATTAATGATTATCACTTATGCAGTGGATATATTTCAATAATTTGATACCTCCTTCAAATTAAAATGAGACATAGCAAGATGCTACAATGGATCAAAGGACAATTTCCTATTAAATAAAGGAGGTATTTGACTGCTAAGCAACATTGGAGTATATTAACAAAGAAATGCAAAGCTGGGCTAGAAAAATAGCTCCACAGTCTGAGCACCTACCTGCCTGGTAAGTGCGAGGACCGGGGTTCAAATCCCAGCACTAATGCTCTGCTGGCCCCAGAATCCCAGGCAAGCCATACAGCCCCTAAAACCAGACATTTTGGCCGAGACAGGAGGCTCACTATGAGTCCATCTCAGTTACTTTTCTCCCATTGCTGAGATAAAATACCCGACACCCAAAATTAAGGAGGAAAATGTTTATTTAGCACACAGTTAGCAGAGGATTTAGTCCCTACTCGGCAGGCTCCAAAGGAGACTGGCACATGGCAGAAGGCGACAGGTGATGGTGGAAGGAAACAGCAAAGAGCAAGGAGAGGAGACTCAGCTGCGGTTTGTGTCTGCAAAAGACTGGCGCTGCTCGGAGGAAGTGGTACCCTTCATCCTTCCCCAGTTCCCACTTTATATCCTTTTCCTGCTGAGTTACTCTGGTGTGGGCCCTCCACACTCCTTCATGCCCTAGGATGTAGAATTGCTGTGCAAATTTAGTTAAGCTTTTAACTTCTCAAGTCGACACAATGCATCAACCACTACAGAGTTTGAGCTGCATAGCCAGATCAAAGAAAGAAAGGAAAGAAAGAACGAAAGAAAGAAAGAAAGAAAGAAAGAAAGAAAGAAAGAAAGAAAGAAAGAAAGAAAGAAAGAAAGAATTTTAATTTTTTTTAAAAAAGAGATGCAAAGCTACTCTATAAGCACAAAGCCATGTGTCATTATATTTCACTGAACAAATTTGTTGTCATTCGTGTAAAAAATAATTTGTCTTATTGGCAGTTTTTGCAGCTTACCGTGCTGTAGAGCAGCTCAGTGACAATGGAAATTTCAGACCACAGGGTGTTTAAGAAATCCTGCATCAACAGTCCAAAACGTGATTAGCTTTTTTGCTGAAAAGATACCAAACTATGCTCATACATTCAGATATCTTACAGTTGTTCTAACACTTTAAAGCTATTGACAAAGTTTCTGATACAAAAGTTAGGGAGATTCTCTTTTCTTTTTTCCTGGTATTTCAGAGTTTTAAACATAGTGATTTTGTACTATATTACTTCTGTTTGCTAAATTTACTCATTCTATTTGAAATTTTCTCAATGCACTCCAGTATATCTTTCTCCAAGGTTGTTAGTCTGCATTTGATTTCAACTGAACAATATTGGGAGACATTTAATCTTACTGTACCTTGCTTTACTCAAAATGGAAAGAGACAGCATACACCTGTTATATTTCCTTCATGGGTGAGGTGGGTCCCTGGAATATAATAAGTATCAGCGGCTCATTTTGGCATCCCAAAGAAGTCAAATAAGTGTGCCTCTTCTCATGGGTTAGTGGCGGTTGCATAATTAAATATATTATTGGGTGGAAAATATGCCACCAAAAATATCCCAATTCTTTCTGTTTAGAAACTTAATTTTTTTCCTTTAACATGAGAAAATGGTGAAATAGAATTTATGCTGTTAGACCAGGAGTGAGTTCAGTGATTATTCTCACTCATATGTTTATTCCATGATACCTAATACATAGTTAGAAGAGAACACTGAAAAGTTTACTCTTATCATTGTGGGAGGCTGAGGCAGGAGGATTTTAGGTTGTAGCCCAAGATATGAGACCTGGTGAATGAGTTAGTTAGTAAGTGCCTGTCTCAAAATTTAAAACTATAAAAATGGTTTGGGGTGTCAGTCAGTGTGATAGCATCAATTTAGATCCCTAGTACAAGAAAGAAGAGAGTGAAAAAAAAAAGCATAGCAAAGAGGCTTTCTTAGATTCTTTTGATAGGGGCTCTTATTTTATTTTATACTTATTTATTTACTTATTTATTTATTCTGTATTATAAGGAAGGATCTACAGAGTGTTAGGGTCTCACTATTAGATCAGCCTCATAGTGACCCACCTGTTTACAGCCCCCTAAGAGCTGGGATTAGAGGCAGACACCCCCACACCCTATCTCAATCACCATCTCAGCATACCCCAGGGATCAAACCCCCAGCCCTTGGGCCATCCTATTTTTAAAAGAGAATAAAAATATTGAAAAAAAACACACATTAGAAATGATGCAGAATTTTGTTGATCAAAATATGAATTTATCACTGTGTGTTGAATTGCATATCATTGTCTTCAAATTATTTGTTTACACTACTATATACAAGCATGCTAATTGGATTTTAAAAAAATGTAAGACTATCAAGAAAACTCTGATTTCACTTAGCTAAGGTGTTGATTCTTTGTCTAAATTTTAAGTGTTTCATTTAGATGTTGATATTATTGAAGAGTCACCCATTCTCTGCATTTTGTCTTAGCAGTGAGTACAGTTTTCTGGTGCTTTTGGACTTATTTTGTATTGTAACAGAAATTCTGAGCTTATGGCTGACAATATACAAACAAATAAATGCATAGAATCATTCTAATAAGTATTTAATTTTCACAATATTCAATTAATAATTAAATAATATTGAGTGCATAACTATTATTCTATACTGATACAGATTTTTTTTAATGGAACTGGGCATTGAACTCAGGCCCTTGCACTTGCCAGGGAAGCACTTATTCTACTGAGCCATCTCCCCAGTGCTTACTGATAGTTTAAATCATTTGGCTTAACACTTAATTTGCTCTATTACTAGAAATTTCAGTGACTGACTTCTTTTCCTATTGCTTCTTTCGTTTCATCTGCCCTTCTTTCTTTCTCCTCTGTGGTTTTGTGCCCCTAAATCTCAAGACTTGCATATACATGGAGCTCTTCAAATTAGAAATTCAAGAATTGAATGTCTTAAGATGCAGTATAGAAAATTAGTCAGTGGTTTTATTCAGAGGATCTTAATAATAGTGTTTGGACAGGATATCCTGTCTGCCTTTTGTACTGTGAATAATCACTAAAAAGATAACACTGTACAATGTATTAATTATTGAAAAAAAGTTTTGTCTGCTTTTGAATTTCATGCAGGATCTTAATAATAGATCTATGAATGTCAGTGGCAATGAATAAATGTTCCAAATATTGCAGTTGCAGGGTGCAAGGGGTGATCGTTGTTTGCTCTTCTACAAAATTAGCAGAAGAAAAAAATTTAAAAGCTATTGCTTTGCTGGGGACAGTTTCTTTCCTGTGCTTTTTAAGAAAGCTCATCTGTATTAATGGCACTTGGTATTCATGTCCTCATCTTGCAGTACCATCCTCGTTTCTAAAGCATTTGTGACATATTGTTCTGGGACATAGAAGTAGCTTGTCAGAAATTGGCTCATCACACTAAATTAAAGGCACCTTCTTAGGCATGAGGCACCTGTGACATTTATCTACATTTTAGTTAGAGCAAAAATCAATTACTCATTTTATAGATTTCTAGAAACACTTTGCTTTTGTGTCAATGTTGTCTTCTTAATTTTAAATAGATACTGGCATTTATAAATTATTTTAATGAGAGAAAAATGTAACTATAGAAACAGACCTACATGACTTTCTCTAAACTTCCACAAACACAAACATATTTATGAAAATAGCCAAAGGAAAATTTGTCCAGAATCACAAAAGCCTTTTGAATATTTCCTCTGAATTCAAAAACTACAAACTATTCAACTTATAGCAGTAACAGTGTAGTGGAGGCATATTTTACTTTCATCTTTTAAGTGTTTTAGCAGGGTTTGGGAGGTAAATTGATATAAAACATAATTACAGGAGAAAAGCAAGCAGATATGTTTAAAAGTTTTACACAGCACAGGGGCTTTCATCATTAAATAAAGACACAAAGAATGAACCGGTGACAAATATTTTACATACTGAATTGGACAAAGTGTTGCAGAATGCACACAGTGGAATGCACAGAGGGACCCAGGCTGGAGTAACAGTTAGAAAAAAACGGCTAAGAAGGACACACATGGGTTTATGAAGGTGGTTCGTATAGATTTCTCTAGTCTGACACTTTCAGGCCTTGACAATAAGAATACAACATGCCTTTGGTTTAGGAAGAATGTAGATAATAAAAATACAGAGTTAGGGATGGCCGAATAGCTCAGCAGACTAAAGCATCTGCAAGCAGGCACAGGGGCTGGAGGTTTGATCTCCAGGCCTTCTGTGCTGGTCCCGGCCCTGAGATGCCCCAAGACAATGAATGAGACTGGCTATGGTGGCACATGCCTGCAATCCCAGCTCTTGGGAGGCTGTAAACAGGCGGGTCACCACGAGTCTGATCTAGTAGTGAGATCTTGAACATCCTGTAGAGCCTTCCTTAAAATACAAAAAGAAAAAAAAAGAAAGAAATACTGAGTTAGAACTTTTTCAAAAATAAATTAGACAAGAGA
Source organism: Ctenomys sociabilis (assembly GCA_004027165.1). Classification (NCBI taxonomy): domain Eukaryota; kingdom Metazoa; phylum Chordata; class Mammalia; order Rodentia; family Ctenomyidae; genus Ctenomys; species Ctenomys sociabilis. Next base: position 70,223 of record PVKA01005759.1, read on the forward strand.
TGGTAGAGGGAGAGAAAAGTAGGAATGAGGACAAGGATGAAAAGGATTATTGGGTGTGTAATGTACATGTACCAATTCCCCTTGAGGAATAGAATCAGTATGTACTGCAAATATTTTAGCAATAACAATAAGCATTTAAATTCAATTTTTTTAAATGAGGAGTGGTCAGAGGACCCTTCTTGCATTTGCTGATTTATTTGTTTTCACTTCAAATAATCCCACGCCAAAGTAGTATATCTTTGAGTAAAGTACTCTAACACGTTTCAGCAACATAATGTGTTTCTTTACTTGCTATTGTATTTGTGAGATTCACTGATAGTGCTATTATTCGGTGCTTAAAACCATTCATATTGTAATGTAACATTCCATCATGTAAACAACTAGTCAATCCACGATGAGCATCAATGTGGTTTTCATGTCTGGACCATAAATGTGTAATTTATATGCTGTAAGGAATGCAGGTACGCAGTTTTAGAGAATCATAATTGTGGTGAAAAGCAGTTCTTCTAAGTGATGCTTCTACCAGCAGCTATGAGAATTTCCACTGTGCATACCATTACATGTGCCTTCTCATATCTATCCATTTTTAGCATAATAAGTACTGTTGAATGAGTGATTTGTATAGAATATCATTATCCAATGCAACAAGCTTACACCATAAGGTTATCATCTTTCAGATGAATGAATTCATGTCACTAAGGTTAATAAAATGTCTCAAGTTCAAATGGCTGAAAATATCAGTGTGAGAACCCCGATCAAGGTGTGCCTGACCATGATGACATGTAAACTTAACACTAGCATAATCCTATTAACAGAGAATTTAACAGGATGACTTTTGTGGTAGCCATCTGTAAATCTTAAAATTCAATAGCCATCGCTGCTTCTATTTTTATAGGTTCTTACGTTTTATACATCATCTGCCTAGTAGCCTTTTGAGTAAGATTTTACTTCATATTACAAGTGGTGGAAATGAATCTTAATAAAGATTAGCAGAAATCTCTAAGTCAGAATGTATGAGTATGAAATTTGGTGTGCATGAATACATGAGCTTCTAATTTTCACATTGCACCCCAGTAGCTGGTAGCATTCTGATAAATAGGAAGCACTCCATAAATAATTCCTGAAAAATTGTGCGCATGAATGAAAATAAAAAGTAAACAAACAAGAGACCATGTGAAACTTGTTTCTCTAACTAATGTGTACATAGGATCTAAGCTCTCAGGTATATGCTGTTAACCCCTCCAGGAAAGATAATATCCATTTAACTAAAATGTTTATTAATTTCTCTAAATAATATCATTTGCATTCCTGTTGTTGGAAATTCAAAGAGTTCCACGTGAATCTAGCGCTGTAACTTAGTCAAGTGGGAAACCCTATTTTCATATGTATTTGTTTAATAAATATCTTCTAAATACCATCCACGAATGAAAGAACATGCCCAATGCCGGGCGTGGTGGCGCAGGCCTGTAATCCCAGCACTAGGGAGGCTGAGGCAGGAGGATTGTTGTGAATTCGAGACCAGCCTGAGCTACAAAGTGAGCTTAAGGCCAGCCTGAACTGCATAGTGAGACCCTGTCACAAAAAGACAAAAAAAAAAAAAAAAAAAAAAAAGAACATGCCCAATACTAGAAATAATTGATTAAAAGAAAAGTATATTCCCCTAACATTTATCTTTATATACTATAGTACATTTATATGTCCTGCTTGAGACTAAGTCTGCTACTCTATAAATTGGGACACTATTATACCTCATCACAGTTTTCTGATGAGAGAATGAGATTGTAAAACCTGAGGTAAAACAGAGACGATTACTTGTGAAATAGGATGGGAAGATTCCTGAATATTTTTGAATTATCTTTACCACAGTGGCCACTAATAAATAAATTATGGCATTTTCAAGCATAGCATTACAAATTAGTTGATTTAGGGCCTTACTAACTTAAAAAGAAATACCAATTGATATCGCTACTTATTTAATAAGCAACACTATTTTTTTCATTTCCTCTGTTTTGCATTTTTAAATTTTATTTGTACAATTTAGATACATATAATAACATGCATCATAAGAAGTTTGTACTTGCACAAGATATATCTTGGTTCTTCCTCTTCCCCCCATTTTCTTCCCATTGTGTTTTTACCAAAAAGAAACTACAAATGTTTTGGGGAGTTATCTAACCAAATGTCATATATTTCATTAGAGAATGTTAAACGAATGATTTCAAAAAAAATTACTGGAGTTAACTTAGCAGAGAATGAACTACTGGCAATTCAGGGGACTCTGCCTGGCAGTCAAGGCAATGAAGTTTTACAATCCAGGTAGAGGAGAAGAATTCAAATCCTTTGCTAGGATGTACCTGAGCACCTTCCTCTTTTGCATACGGTAGGATTAAATCTGGGCTCCATTTGAGCATGGGCTCTTATTGGTGGAAACACAGCCCTTTGCTAAAAGAGTATACTACCATTTGGCTTTCAATTGATTCATACAATTCTTTCAGGGATCAACTTACATTCTTCAGACTAGATTGTCACATGAATTGTCACTAAATAAAGAATTACACATAGCATGTACATTATAACATTTAGAACAGAGAAATGCCAATTGGATGATCTTGCTTTCAACTGGACAACTGCAACATGCGTTACTATGTTGTACAGCCTGAGAAACATATGGCTCTGTTTAAACAGGGCACACTGTGAAGAAAAGCACACAGGTTCTCTATCAATGAGAAGTACAGAACTGCACACAAAACATAGCAGGTTCTTAAGGTGGACCGTAAGTCTGAACAAAGTACCTTGGTATTAAATCTGAATACTCATTAAATAGTTAGGTTCTTAAGTGAGGACTAACTGTATTACATATTATACTATCTGAATAATTCAACGAAAATGATTCATTTCTCTTAGTAACATATGTTGTCCAATAATCTTTAAAATAAAATATAGCAGCCACCAACAATTTATCACAGTATCTGGGTCCAGGAAATTTTCATCACTCATATATTAGAAAAGACAGGGATACAAAGTTTTTGAGGAAGTCTTAGGATAAAGAAGTGATACAAGGGATGGCCAAATAGCTCAGTGGATGAAAGTGCCTACGAGCAGGCGCAGAGACCGGGGGGGTTAATCCCCGGGCCTGCCATACCAACCTTATCCCCAGGGTACATTGAGATAGCAATTGAGACTGGGCATAGTGGTGCATGACTATAGTCCCAGCTCTTGGGAGGCTGTAAACAGGCAGATCACTACGAGTCTGATCTAGTAGTGAGACCCTGAGCACCCCGTAGACCCTCCCTAAAAATAAAAAAGTGATAGAGAACCACTTGACAATAATTATGCTTGCACAACAAATACAATCCAGGTATGACTTTATGCAAATCAGCAAGGTGCCTACTCAGTATTTCTTCACAAGCTCTTTCTTAGGACCTTAGCAGCTTCCCTGATTTCTTCAAGATTACATTGATCACGTGGTTGATGTTGCTGGAAGCTAAGCTTTGAATATGCAATTTTGGCTCATAAATAAAAGCTTCTTCAGGTCTTTGCAAAAGACCAATGAAGCTAAAACATATAATAAGATACCACAAAACCACGAACCTTGTTAACGCTAAAAGTCACCAGAAATGCCAAATACACTTAACAGTGAAACTGTCAATTAATAGATTCACTGCTCTGTTCACTTCGCCAATAAATATCTTAGAGGATAGACAAAGTAGTAAATAACTCTATCAGCCAGAAGTGTGAGACAAAATTTATGCACGTAAAATTATCAAAGAGTCAAAACTGTTAGTGACAGTTAATTGTTCACTTGTTTTCTGTGCTTTGTGAGTGTGTATACAACCCTTGAGAAAAATATGTGTGGACCGATATGATATGAGACATTTCATCGTATCCAAAAAGCTTCAAATGTAGTATTGCTTCAGAACCATTTGTTTGTATCTCAAAATTTATTTAATTCCAGATGAATCTGTTTTATTGTCTCTCGAGGAACTGTTGGAAGGAGCTACTCCTTGGAAGTGATGCGAGTCTGAGCAGGAGGCTGTATTCCAAATAGTACACCTGGGTCATAATTCAAAATGCTGATAAAACAGGCCATTACATGGGGAGCATCTGTATACTAACTTAGTATGCAGCTTACTGCCTAGGGACTCAAGATACAGAGGCAGCTTCAGGACAGGTTTAACAAGAAATTGGTCACTTGGGGAACAAAATGGAAGGTTTTGGCATTGTACACTTGAAAATGCTTCTATTTACCTGAAAGTCATAGAAAATCCTTCTATTTATGTAATTAATTTTTATCTGGAAGTCTGTTTTAACACCAATTCTTTGCTCATCAGATACTTCTCAGTTTTCTTTTGCGTCCCTGCTGTGTGGATATTTTCCTTTTGTAAAAAAATAATTTTATTGAGAAACAAACAGCAATGAGATAGCTTCAAAACCAATTAGTAGGACTATTTCAATAATTAATACATTGCATATTATTATCTGCTTGGTGGTTATTCATAGTATAAGATTCATTCATGATATCCTGTCCAAAAACATTATTCAATAGAACAAATCTTTCTATTGACTTAAGAGAAAGTAGCTGTATATCTATCCCAACTATTTTGAATATACAGATACAAAATGGTCCTTCATTTGTACTCCTTTTTTGTTAGTTTTTTCAGAGATGGGCATTCCATTGCCATTTAAATATTGTACGTGTGAACTCAGCAAAATATTCCAATATAGTACAGTAGTCCATAATAGTAGTGCATTATCCATAGGACTGGCAATGTCAGAAGTTGTTGACTTCAGCATTTCACTAGGGTCATGCTTGGAATGTCTGTCATTCTGGTCTTCATTTAAAGAAGATATTTGTAACAGAATGGGCATATATACTGCTCATCATGTCATACCAATTACTGCCATACTGTCTCTCAAGTAAATGCTCATTTTCCTTTTCAATTGGCAGGAAAGTTCCTAAACCTAAATCTTTCTGAAGTAGAACTTTTTTAGTCACTAGAGAGTCTTTCTTTTCTTCCTTCCTTTTCCCCATCCCCTCCCCTCCCTTGCTCTGCTTTCTTTTCCCCTCTCCCTTCTCCCTCCCCCATCAGCATTGCTAAAGCAGAGCTTTCCTTCCCAGGGGATCTGACTTCTCAGGATGGTGGATACCAGCACAACACTGTTTCTACAACTTCTTATTTTTACAGATGGTGTCATCTTGGGCCCAGTCTACCTTTGGCCTTGATTCAGTCTTGAACCTTAGAAGGTAGTCTCACCACTGCTCCATAATGATTTCTCAGAGCAATGAGCAGCCATACTCCACTGGCTGAGAATCTATTACTATATCAACTTCCATATGAATAAATAGCATCTCAGTTATTTTTCAAACATTTAAACAAGATGTTTTTAACAGATTGAGCATAAATTTTGACATTATGCAGAAAAAAGTAGAATGAATTCATAGTACTAAGCATTAATGTGTATGTTGGCGATGTCAGCCAAAGATACTTTTGTAGTTTTATTGATGAAATCTGGAAGTTTGTTTTATATCCATCTTGCATTTCTCACCCTCCCAAAGGCAATCAGTAGAACAATCTCTTTCCTAAGCAAAACACTTTCAGATCTGTTCTGTTTCCTTCCGATTTCCTATCCATCTTCACATCTCTGTCCAATGATTTTACTTTAGTTTGAAAACCTCTACTCCTTCCGGCTTTACTGAACTGCTTTTATTTGTTACAAAGCTTCCTTCACAACAGGCCGTTCTTATGGGACCACAGAAGCATCCCTGAGTGACGACGTCTTTCATTTTCCTTGAAGTTGCACCCTATGGGCTGTCATCAGGAACAGAAGAAATGACTCACCAAGGGATGCTGGCCCAATAAGTGCCACTGCCTTTGTTTCTTTCCTTTTTCCCTTTCATGTGGAATTTTCCCCCAAAATTTAAATAGCAGGAACTAAAAATGTTGAAGCCATCTCACTGCATTCTATGCAACAACACAGTAGCTCAGTATGTGAAAGCATTTTCTTAAACTGTTAAATGTCTTGGGAAACACAATTTACCAGTCATTGTAAATTTATTTTAACTTAAATGATCTCTTACTCTTTATTTGATCAAGTATCACTTGTGACACATATCTCAAGCAATATGTAAATCACTTAATATGCACTCAATGCGAGGAAATAGATAAGGAAATTTAAGTTACTTTTCTTAAACTTAGATATAATCATAAATTTCTTCTAACAATGTATAATTTCTATTAGATAAAAATAAAACATGAGTGTAAAACTGTAGCTGTAATTAACATTTCCTACTACTATCTCAATAATAAAATCACACGTATATTGTAAATTTTTCTTATTTCAGTATTTCTACTATTGTCCAAGAAAGCAAGGCTTTTTTACTTTTTATTACATGTTGGGAGATATTTTGGAATAGATATTATTATATACATATTATAACACTTGCAGAAAAATGTAATCTTAAATCCCAAGCATCTTTCAATCCCAGGCACCATATGCCAAGCCCACTTAGCCCCTGAGCCTCCTGACCCAGCCAAGGTAGAGGCTGGCAGTGCATGTGTTTAATCTCAGTGATGGAGAGGCTGAAAATAGAATGATGACTGTGAGTCCAAGCTGTGTAGTGAGACCTTTTATCAAATAAAGTAAAAGAAAAATCTCAATCATGTCTATGTACTGTAAGCAGGATGGTTTGGACTGTTCTATTGTGCATTTCTGTTGGTCTATGGAAAGAAGCAGTTAATGCTTTAATTTGTTTCATCTAGTTTTCTCAATTGTTTGTACTTTTTCTCTTCTTAATTTGTTAAGAAATTTTTTTTCTTCTAATTTTACATTCATCTATCTAGTAATATAAATAACGGGTTGCAAGACAAAACCATATATTACAATTCAAAATATATATTACTTTGTTAAGTGAAATTCTGTATCACTTGTAAGTTTTTCTGTTTTAATTTTAGTCTGTTTCTCTTTAAAAAGAAAAAAAAAATAGAGAAAAGATAGCAAGAAGAAAGCTAAAACCCACAGAATACAATTCATAATTTTGCTTACCTACATCTTATAATCTGACCAACTGCTTTGGAGACAGTATGGAATACATTGACCATTGTAAATTTCTTATTATGTTGCCTTGACATTCTGTATCATCATTTTCATTTTTTTTAAGTTAAAAAAATTAAAAAAGAAATAACTGAGTGTTTTGCTGTGTTGATAACAATAAATTTATAGCATTGTATTCATATGAACTGTTGCCAGTAAAGTGTGTATTACAAAATATCAGTGATTTCAGACATGTATTATTAGAATTTTAGCATGGAGTACTTTAGGACTGTCCCACAGACTGCCTATGAGACAGTCCTAAAATAGTGGTCCACATAGTAGGACCCTTTATCAAATACATAAAAAACAAATAAGAAGAAAACACAAGAAATTAATTTATCCTGCCAACAACCATTCAAAATGGAGTTACACTAAAATATTCTGGTTCACTGTGAGTTCACTATTTCACATGATACATTGCATAGTAGGCAAAGCACCAACGGAGAAGAAATTTAAAAAATAGAGGTTTTTTACTTGTAAATGAGAAACTAAATGATACCTGCCTTTATTATCCTTTGAGATTGCTAGCCTTCCTAACTATTTTGAACATTGGTGTTATATCTCCAGCATAAGGGCTGGCCAAATAGCTCAGCAGATTCCTGAAAGCAGGTGCAGGGGCTATGGTTCAACCCCGGGTCTCCCATGCAAGCCCCACCCCCACTGCACACTGAGACCCCAACTGAGACTGGGCTTCGTGGTGCCCATCTATAACCCCAGCTCTTGGGAGGCTATAGTCAGGCAGATCACTAGGAGTTTGATTCAGTAGTGAGACTCTGAAAACCCTGTAAACCCTTCACCCACCCCAGCCCCCAAAAAGTCTCCAGCATATCTCTGAACTTCGCATTCATTTTACCAATCTATATTATCCAATGTTGTGGTGTCATAATTAAGCGTCTTGACCTTAATAGTTAATATCCCCACATATGTGATTAAATAATAGCAAATATGCATGGTGCTGATTTTAAAGTTCCTCAAGGTATAAATTCTGAGTTTATTTTGTATAACACAATGCATAGAAAAATATAGACCATAACTCTGAGTCTGAGCACCTATAATAGTTAAAATGTAATAGTTAACTTTTGAGGCCTGGGAGATGGCTCAGTAGAATAAGTACTTCCCTGGCAAGCACAAGGGACTGAGTTCAATTCCCAGTGCTGCAAAATTAAGAAAAAAATAAGTTAATTTATAATTTTTTTCTAGATATGGGTACATTTTTATTATACACAAAGCACATGATTGTACAGTGCTTAAAAATAAAATTTATGAGACTTAGATACATACAAATCTTTCCTTCTGACATATTCACTTAAACTTAATGATAGAATCTCTTTTAGTAAAGAATTTCTTAACAGTTAAATTGAAATAAAATTAGCAATTATTAGGGCTGGTGAGATAGCTCAGGGGACTAACCTCTTCCTTAGGTAAGCACATGGACTGGGGTTCAACCCCTGGCACCACAGGCCATGCTGGCCCACCCCAGGAGCACTGAGCTGGCCACTAAGACTATAAATGTCAGTGTTGGGGAGCCTGAAAACAGGAGGCCGAGCTGCATAGTGGAACCTTTTACCAAATACATAAAAAAGCTAAAAAATTAATTAACAATTATAGTCTTTTCATCTCTTAGATAAAATATCCTGTAGGTACCATAATCTAGCTGAAGGCTAGATTATGCCAAGCCCTATAATTCAGTTTCTCTTCAGTCTTAACAACTCATGACTGTGGTCATGATTTCATAGTTGGACGTTCATGTCAAGGTAGCGAGACTTTCTGTTTCCTTCTGCACAATTTCATGGAGAGAAGATTCGTTCTAACTTCAGATCCTAGCAACCGCAGTGCGCTATCTTTAAAAAATTAAGACTTCACAACATTTTTCTTTTAGGAAATACTTTGTGGCTTCTGTGTCTTGTATTTGAATTGCCAGGATCTCTAGACTTAGGCTTTGGGTCCATTGGTAAGTTAAAAATGGAAAGGGTTACTCAGACAAACACATCCCGGGACCTTGATATTCTGTGTGATAACTGAGGGACCACTTGGTAAGTAGTCCTTTCAGCCTAGATCCTGTGCACAGAGGAATGGCTCACATCCATTGGGGATAGTATGAGATTTTTTTTTTTTTATCATACTAGGCTGGGCAAGAAATCTTTTAAGTTGCTTTGTTTCTGTAATTTTTCTATTTAATACTTCTGGGCTATCGTCGCCAATAGTACTTAAAATTGCAGAGCATGACACCCAAATTATTTGGAAGGAGTAAGATGGTCTTTTTTTGAAAATACTAAAATCAAATTATATAATGATTAAATAATGAAATGAATAAGAACACTGATTCAAATTCACTTTTAAGTATCGGCATATGATTGAATTTCATTTGCATTACAAAAGTAATAAATGGCAGATACTACAAAATTACAGTGCAAAAATTTAACCTTGCCTGTGTAGTTTTAGCTTTGGGCAGGATGTCTTAGACAGTAGCCAAGAAATCTCCTAGTGAATTTGGGAAGAATCTGACTTCCAGCTAAACTAGCTCATGATTAAAATTGGAATGCATAAGAGGATTCAAGCGGCCTGGCTGTGATTCACTTTGCATTTAGGGAAACATTTGGAACAGAAGCATCAAGCTCATCAAAGAAAATTTAGTTATCCACTTTCTACAATGTGTTCATCTTCTGGTTATGTGAGAGTTCATCTTATAATCTAGAAATAACTAGATGATTTTCATTTCTAATTTCTTTGCTTTTTCTGTTGTCTTTCTTCTGACCATTACCTTTCTGTGACATCAACTCGTGTGAGGCATGAAAATCATACTCGCATGGTTCAAAGTCCCTGAATTGCAGTAATAATAATAAACTTGATTCCAAGCCTCTTGGCAAAAGTATGAAGAAGGCATATGCTACAGAGAAATAATTTGATACTTCTGGTATTTCTACTCTCTTGTCTGGCAAAGAAAATACTACCAGCAAAGACGAAAAAAGAAAGAGTGCTTAGAAATTTTCTTTCCTTGGGATCTGTTAGCACTCAACAAAATATGCATTAATAATCTAGTATTTTTTATAACAAAATTTCAATAAGTGAGTCATAGGTGATGTATTGCAGGACATTCCTTAGCATTTCTGAGGTAGCTAAGACAAAAGCAATAGAGATCAAACATGGAAAATTTAGCAAAGTAGCAAGGACTGAGAAAATCATCTTAACAGAACCGAGAAAAACTCAGCTTTTCTTTTTAATTATAAAATGGGCTATGTGACAGAAAAATCTAAAGAATCACCAAATAAAATCATTAAAGACAATAACCCTCATGAGATAGAAAATAACTGTGCTCAAACTCATTGTTATATTGAAGACTCAATGAAATTAGACAAGAGAATGAATCTGTGCTATTGTCAGTTTCAGATAATGGTCTCAGTTCCAGTGTTGGCCATTTTTGTGCAATGGGCAATGCTAAAAGAGACAGATCCCAATGTAGAAATGCCTTGGACTCTAGAACTTACCTCCCATAAGTTACTCTATCTTAAAGATGGCGCTCAGTTGTTTTGGCTATTTCTCTTTTCTTTCTTTCTTTCTTTCTTTCTTTCTTTCTTTCTTTCTTTCTTTCTTTCTTTCTTTCTTTCTTTCTTTCCTTCTCTTTTTTTGTAGTGAACAGAATGTTACTCTGTGGCATGCTGTGAACCGACTCACTGCCTGACACCTACTGACTTCTCATCTCTCTTACTTAACCCCAAAAGATAATCAAGGACATGCTGCTGACTTCTCCACATAGTAAAAAATGAAAGAGACTTTGGCAATTGGACTAAGGTCAAAAGTATAGTTTCTCCATTGTTCAGATCTTCTAGAAAGGGAACTAATCCAACAACTTTCACAAAAAAAAAAAAAAAACAAAGTGTGGGAAGATGGTGCTTACAATACAACTTGATTCAGTACTTGACATTCTGTAGCCTGATGTGTGTCAAGCCTAACCCTGCTGCTGTCTTTATATGACATTCCTCCTGCTGTGTTTGCATCTAAGGCAAAATCTCTCTTCCTATAAAAGCACTTGTCATTGTTTGTATTCTCTACACAAATAGAATCAATAATCTTTATCACTTTGGTCTATATGCCTCTACATCTATATCCATTTATAGATATTTCACAGTCAAAAGAGCCCCACTAGCCTCCTCAGCAGTGAAGAGCTGGAGGCTGCCATAGCTCCCCGAAGAACACTGACGTGAATCTGCACAAAAAAGACTAAAAACAAAAACAAAATAGAGTCTGATAAACACAGGCGATGAAGGTCATAAGAGCTGCATCCAACTCAAGCAGAATGAAATTTTTCAGTGTAGATTCTTTCCCTTTCAGTCATTGCCACTCAAAGCAAGTTGGGTCCTCCCTCTTCACTTTGTTGGATTCCATGTTCTGCTACTCTGGAAAGACTACCTAGGTACACCCACAATTGTGCTATACTAATTTACTGGGTGTTTGTTACTCCAGTCATGTTGATCTTCTTGTTTCTATTCCTAACCCACCTATTGACCACCTGAAAAACCAACACATCTTCTTTAAACACACTTAATCTCTATTCAAAGGGAAGAAAAAGGTTACAATTCAAGTTTATGTGTACAATTATCTGACACTCAATAGAAAAATGGACTTATTCCTCCCCCAAATAGGAGGCAGCGTTTCTCTCAGGCTGATGTTTATTCTTCTTCTAATATTACTCAACCAACAATGTGGATTTAATAGCACTTAAGTACCCATGTTAAGCAAGTCAGTGGTAAGTGCCATAATGCAGGGATACAAAGAAAACAAATACAGTTATCTCCTTAATATGTTTGTTTATATGCACAAGCATATTAATGATGGAGGAAAGAAATACGACAATCTTAATACTTCTGCAACTGGTACTTGGTTGTTGATGATAATGATCACTACATTCTTTAGCAAACACCTCAGGAGTCTTTTTCCTGGTAGGATGACCCATTCCTTCACTTCTGGATGGTCTGGGCAATTTATCATCCTCCCTTGATTAGGTTGTTATAGTTTGCTACTGAATTTTCTAACAGGAAATGGAAATAGTAGGAAATTGTCTAAGAGATCCTGCTCATACCAAGCAACTTTTTTTTAACTCTATTGTGGAATAGTAATTTAACTTTCTGTAGGCTCCATCATCCCTGACAGCATCTTAATACACTTTTTAGGTTCTTCATGCAAAGACATGAGAAGACTAAAATTGGCAAAGGGGAGTTTTAATTTCAATTCAATGTAATTGTGCCTCCTGGTAAAAGCCTTTCTCCCTCAAGAACCAAGTCTTCTAGGTTAACAGAGCCAAAGCTCAGAGAACAGCACCATACATAGGAGGCTGGTTCAGAGCACAGAGAACCTTCTGAAGACCTCTGCCATCCCTAAAAATTTGACCTTAGTGGCACTTGTAATTGTATCTGCTAAGAGAAAGGCCACCTTTCAGTTACTTCAACTACTGTTGGTCAGTGAAGTGCATGATAAGAACAGGACTTTGTATGAGTGTGACTTGCTGGAATTCCAATGCTTGGCTTCAATCTCCATGAAGTGAACTCCTTGATCAGACATGAGGCCAGATAGAATACCAGGAGAAAACCACTGTGTAAGTTCCCAGAAGGTTGTTCCAGAAAAGACATTGCATGAAGCAAAGGAAAAATGTCTATCTAGTCTAACCAAATAAGGAAAATTTCATTTTTACAATGAGAGCTCTCTAAAATAATCAATCTGCCACCAATCTGCAGGAAGAGCACCTGGGGAATGATCCCACACTGGAGACACCACTGTTCTCTGCTATGGCTCTGAGACCTATGTGTAAATAAGCCTTCTTGGTGAGCACAAGCCCAGGTCGCTGAGCCCTGACACAGCCTTATTCTTCCCACCAAGATGATCACTGTGTTCAAGAACATGCTGAGGAATGACAGGAGTGGCTGAGAGGAGAAATGGACTCTTATTGTTAAAATGGGTCATCCTATCCACCTGATTCTTTAAAAGTATGAAACAGTAAAAAACGCATTAGAAATTATACAAAATTTCATTAAAAATATAATAGGAATTCAACAATGGTTGTTGTATTGCATGATGTTATCTTTAAATTAGTTCTGTAGGTTACGAGATGTCTACCTGCCAAATTGGTTAAAAACAAAACAAAACAAGGCAAAACAAGAACCAATGAAAGGTTGTAAGAAAGTATAAACCTAAAAAATAATAAAAAGAAAAACAGTAAACATTAACTTCTCATTTCAAAAGACCAGCAGAAATCAGCAGTGCAATCCAAACTATACTGCATATATACATAAATATATCTTTTTCTTAATTTCTTTTGTCCATGTACTCATCCCAGGTTTTCCATCCTATTGAACAGATTCTTTCCCTTTCACAGAATCTATTGTACATTTCAGATTTTATTTACTCTTCCAGTTTCTCACAGTAGAAAGACAATGTTATATTTGCATACATGGGTTTGAGTTATTTCATCTACCAGTACAGTGTCTAGTTGCATCTGTTTATCTACAAAAGCCTAGTGTTTATCACTTTATATAAAAGTACCACATCACATCTTTTTTTATCTTGTACTTAGTTGACAAGCATTTGGGTTATTTCCAAAACTGAGCTATGACAAATTGCTCTGCTATAAACATGGGTGCACATATACTGCTATGTTTTGAAGACTAGCGTCATTTCTTGGCAAGAATCTATTTCTTTTATCCATGTAGAAAATCCTGTCTTCACACCACCTCTCCAAAACACCTTTGCCACCAAATTTATCATTATGCTTCTTTCAAGTCCCTGATCATCCCGCCAGATCAGTCACTATAACCCATGAATCAGTACTTAGTCACATATCTAGCCATTTCTCTTCCAAGTAAAATATATCACAAGACTTGCCATTCCATGTTTTGGCCACCATGAGGGTTTCTCTTCAGCACATTCTTTTAGAGATGTCACAGGAAGTGGCTGCAGTGCCACGGCTGTCCATTTTTAAGATGATGCCTGCATAATGTGTATTACCATCTGTAGACCATGGTCTAGCCTTCTTTTTCTCTGTCAACAGATCCAAAGGTGCATGCGTCTTAGGGCTCCAGGTGCATACTAATAGACAGAAGGCAACATGAACATTAAGGTCACTCTTTTACACAGCTTACTTGCACTTTCAAATCCTGAGGACCACCCCTGGACTCACATATGAAGGATCATCATAGGTGCCAAACAGCGCCCCTGAACACATTCAGTACCCTTACATGTGTGGCTCCCTTGCCCCATCCATCTTTTATTCTGAACTCCAATTAAAACTAGTAGCCTAGACTTCTCGGCTAAATTTTCTGGAGAACCTGGGTGTTCTTCAATATAAAAGGCTAGAAGCTGCAGAATAAGAGTAGCCATGATGCAATACCAGACTGAGACTAAAAATATGCAAACTCTGTTGACAGTGGCTGGTGTGAGAAGGCACGCAACGGGTGCAGCAACTGGGCTTCAGCGTCCTCTGGTGACGGCAGCCACAAAACACACATGCTGTAGTAGGACAGAGAGAATCCAACTCAGGTTAATGTCCTCCTTCTCCTTCATCTCCCCTAGGACATAATCCTACAGTGCCACCTACAGTCAGGGTGGGCGTTCTCCCATCAGTTGCTGAGCTGCACCCCACAGATCTCTGGAGACACCCCACCAACACACCCAGGAGGAGACTGTTTTAATCTGGTTTGCATCTCTCCATCCAGTCAAGTGCCATAGAACCATTTATAAACATAGGAACAGCTACAGGACCTGGCCAGCGTCACCTCCTTGTAGCAATTACGTTGGCAAGCACCACATTTCCCTATGAGATTACATTCCGAGTTCAGAATTTATATAAATGCTGTGCAATGCTCTTCAAGCTAGAATAGATAAATGATATAAATAGGCAGCTAGATGGATACAATGGTTACTTATACAACTTTACAAGTAATGTTTATTAATATCATGTTTGTTTATTTGTACCTTTCTAGTTTATGATTAGGGAGAAAACTAAATGTTTCCCATTTCAAACTTGTTTATAGTTCCTCAAAACCAGGAGAAAGATGGGTAGAAAACAATCACTAATTCCCTAAGAAAGTCCAATTGATTGAAAGTGATGTCTGAGATGCCGGGGAAACTGAAAATCCTTCTGCTCTTTCTAGTTCTACCACTTATGGTACCTTAGGGCTCAAGTAACAGGTCGTCTCTTAATAATAAATAACATACATTTTCTCTTTGTACACAACCGCTAGGAAGGAGAGTTCGCTGTTGTCTTCCCTGCCACCTGCCACACTGTCAGAGTCTAGGTTCAACTTTTTCTCCTTCACTCCTTCCGGTGTCTTGTCGGTGGCCTCTAGAACTCCAGGCAGCACATTACCACAGAACACCTTCACAAGCTGCAAGAGGCCATGGAGCAGTGGAGCGCTTTGCTCTCTTTTATCATTTTGTTTTTCATGGGAAATCTTTTTTTTTTTTCCTCAAAGAATCCTCCTGGTAGATGTCTTTTGTGTAATGAAGCTTACCTCATCACAATGCAAATTGAGTTAATATCACTATGGGACTTGCCTTAGTTACTTTTTCACCCGTTGCTGCAACAAAATGCCCGACATCTAAAATTAAGGAAGGAAAGGTTTATTTAGCTCCCAGCGTGTGGGGGTTTCAGTTCGTCCTCCGCTGCCTCCAAGGCAGGCCGCAGTGGTTGATGGTAGCAGGAAACAATGGAGAGCACAGGAGGAGCAGCACCTGAGGAGTCCGTCGAGCCTTTCTCTTTCCCTTCCATGTGGACTGTGAAGAATGGAGCATCTCCAAGAAACTGGAGATGGCTGATGGGAAGATCCAAGCGCCTCTGAAGCTCCACAGCTGGGCCTAATCAAACTCCTCCAAGAAACCGTGGAGCACAGAAAGCTTCCTCAACCCTTTATGTACTCTTTCTGTGCTGCGGCACTCTGGGGCCACGACCCCATCCATGCCCAGGGGGTGGAATCACCAAGAGGATGGCGCAGGCTTCCCACATCTCAAGTTGACACAGTGTATCAACTACCACAGGAGCACAGGGGAAAAAGAACTAACTCACCATCTTTTATTTATTTTATTGTTTTTTTTTTTTTTTTTAGTGGAACTGGTGATTGAACTTAGGACCTTGTGCTTGCCAGGGAAGCGCTTACTCTACTTAGCTATCTCCCCCATCCCACCATCTTTTCTTGTACTTCACATTTAGCTCAGTAGAGTAAGTACTTGCCTGGGAAGTGCAAGGTCCTGAGTTCAATCACTGGTACTGAAAAAAAAAAAAAAAAAAAAAAAAAACCAGAACACCACACAACAAAATAAAACAAAAGCCTTAATTTTTTTAAAACTCACAGAATCAACATCTTGATGCTTTTCAAATTTCTTGATGCTTTTTGTTTGTGGTGCTGGGAATTCACCCAAAGGCTTAAGACATACAAAGCAAGTGCTCTTTGACTAAGCTGTATTTCTAGTCCTCTGAAGCGAGTATTTGAAATTTACTAAAATGTGAGCTACAACAGTCACACATTTTCCTTAGTTTTGGATTTTTCCTCTGGAACATCTTATTCTAGAAAAGTATACCTGGCAAATGTCAGATGATAAAGAGTATTTGCTGATTTTGTTTAAAAAAAATTACATAGATGTTTATCTTGTTCATGCTTTACATTTGAAAAGCAGTGCAAATTAATTAGAGCTTTACAATTTGGACAAAGAATGTCCCATAAAATTTCTATAGCTGTGATTAGGATATATGAATGCATTTAAGGTTCATTCTCCCAAACTTGTTACGTTTTTGTCTCACAAAACGGCCCCAGTGAAGGATTAAGTGAGCCTGTTCTAGTATTCATAGTATACTTCATATACAGCCTGAGAGGTGGGCATATCAGGGGAGAAGCTGAAACTGATCACATCTTCAAAATGCATTTCCCCATAAGAAGATAACTCTGGGATCTAAACGTCTGCCTGGCAAGCACAAGTACCTGGGTTCAGTCCCCAGTACCACATGCCACCTGCCCCAGAAGCACTGAGCTGGCCACCAAAACCTGGCCAACGTAATGCCAGAGCTGGGGAAGATGAGACTGGAGGACCACTACAAGCCCGAACTGCACAGCGAAACCGTATTCCAAATAAATAAATTGATTTTTTAAAAATTATATTCATTTCACTGTTTTTCTTCCTTTACTTTTATATATTATTTACATCAACAGTGCCATATTTTTAAGTAGATGAGACTGCCTGGTAGGTGATTGGGAAAGGTGTTAAATATAAAGATTTAGGTTTCTGAAAGATTAAAAAAGGACTCCAAATAAAAACTATTTTAAAAAAATGGTAAGATATTAAAAATCAATCCAGGGCTGGGGAGATAGCTCAGTAAAATAAGTGCCTGCCTGGTAAGCACAAGGTCTTGAGTTCAATCACCAGTATCACAAAAAAAAAAAAAAATTCAATCTACCTCTACACCTGCTCATTCATTAGGAAACTGGAGATATTTTTCTTACATTTCCTAATACATGATGGAAACATAAAAATACATGTGTAATGTCCATTTGGCTTGTTGGGAATTGAAAACCCAAAGAAAAATGTGCTGCAGTTGCACTCATGTTTCCCTGTTATTGTTGCTACTACCACCATTACTATTTTCCCTGCCACTTGCACATAGTTGCGAAATTTATCAAGACTTTTTCACCCAGGAAAATAGTAAATAATCACCAGCAGATGGCATCTCTTTAGGACATAAGTTGTGATACAGAATTGGATCAGCATAGACAGGAATTTGAAGTAAAAATTTAAAATTCTGGTAAAATTTTAAAAACACTGACAAAGTAGAGGACACTGACTCTGAGTTAGTTTTCCAGAAAGGCTTGAAAATTAAAGAATAAAATAGTAATTAAATACTGTAGCCTGTATACAAGGTATTGAAAGCAGTAATAAAAACTTGGACCAATTATAAAATAAATAGTATGGGAGGGTTGCGTTGGGCTTTTTTTTTTTTTTTTTTTT